>JANHGN010008198.1:2328-15448 GCA_024605025.1 Megaceryle maxima
TTTTTTTTTTTTTAATCCACAAGTAGGAGAAAAAGATTTTTTTTTTTTTTTTTTTTTTCTCATCCAAAATGATTTTTAAAAGAATAATCAGCAGGAGTATGCCTCATCTTTACTTCTAGTAACCTAATGTGAATACTGGGAATGTAAGTTAATGTTTATCCTGAGCTTATGAAGTTGACTATCCTTTATTTTCAGAAGCTTTCTAAAGCAGTGTATTTTTAAAATTATTATTATTATTTTGAAAAAGCAAGGAAGAAATGCTAGAAATGTGCACTTAATTTGCAGAAATGAATTTTTTTTTTTTTTTTTTTCCTCTTTGCTGAGAGTATAATATAAAGCATGCACATTCCATTAAGTTGAAAAAGGAACTCTAGCCTACATGGACACTTGTATATCTGGACCACTAGGTCAGGCATCTGCCTTTTAGCATGCTTGCTTGAACGTTGGCTTGGCTTCAGGAGAGAGCTTTCATTACTTGCCCTTGGAATATGGCATGACCTGAGGAATAGGTTTTTGGTTTTTTTTGTTTTGTTTGGGTTTTTTGTTTTGTTTTGTTTTTTAGAGGCATGGGTTGCTAGTCTGACATGTAACCAGTCAATTGGACTCATGCCTTAGATTTTCTTGCTGCCTTTTTCATGTAGTCTTGATCTTTTCTGTTTACCTGCTCTAAAAGAAGTAGAACTTATTGAAAAGCGGTGGAGGTAGGGGGAGGACACTGGACAGGATAAGTAGCACTTCATCAGGCACAGAGTAAAGAGTTTCTGCTATGTCCTCAAAGCAGGGAGTCAGAGCAAGACTCCAGATCTCCAGCTGCACCTGGTGGTCTGCCTTGATTCCGTCTCTGTATATTTCCCTGTTTGGTACCCAAATGTCAGATTAGCTGCCCAGGTAGCTAACTGTAAAGAGACAACATGAAAAAGTATGTCAGAATTCTTGTATGGGTCTAGAGGGAAGGGTCATGACCACATATGTTTCTTATGATTAGTTTTAGCTGTATTTCAGGTAATGGTGCCATTATCAAATGTAACTTTGGTACAGAGTCCAAAAGGGGAGCACAGTAGTCCCTCTAGTTGGAAAACCATTACTTTATGCCAAGAGTTATTTCATTGCCTGATGACTAATCAGCCCATTGGAGAATTTTGTTATCAGGAGTCATGGAAACTTGGCCCCTCGTAGGAATCTCACAGATAGTTGCTGAAGGAAGTCAGGATAACGTTCTCAAGCTTTGCTAGCCAGGAGCAGAACGAAATGGCAGTGAAAGTTACTGTGATGCTGAAGTTTACTTACAACAGATGCAACATTTCAAACACTGCCCCAACTATTGAACAAAATGGAGTAGCACTTCAAAATGCACTATTCATCATTACTAGACATTTCTGAATGTGATCCACAAGTCATGGAGCTATATTTGGTTGTATATCATGTCAGAGAATGCTTTTAATGCTACTGCAGTGTAAGAAAAAAACAAATGATGGAAACTAGATCTTTGTACTTTGAACACCCCTTTTCTTGGGGGGTGTTTTCCAGTAAACTGCTCCCAGTAAACTGTTTCACACTAACACAAAAGAAGGTCCTGAAGTAAATTAGTATCTGCAGCTTTCTTTACCATCCCTCACCTGTCTTGCACAGGTTCAGGACAGAAAAGACACATCTATTAACATGTTCATGAGGTCTGTTCACACTGTGGGATCTCTTTGACTTCTCCATTCCCTGGAGAAATGAGTTATTCAGTCTCGAAGGCTCCATAAATGAGGCACAGGTACTGACTGACTCAGTAAAAGGCAGTTTGAGAATAAAGACTAGATTTATAAAGGGGCTTAAGTGACAGCATTTGATATCATTATGCACAAATTTTACACTTGGAGCACAACAATCTCCACACCAAATTAGGCAGCTGAGCTCTCTAATTCATTCTCTATACGTATTCTGTGTATTCTGATCTATTATCCTGGAATGTTCTGGGGAAGTTCTGAGTTGTTGCCATGGAGGAGAAAAACAGCCTGAGATGAGTGCAGGCCTGGAAAAAGAACCTAAACAAAGGCTTTTTACCATATATACACAATGTTATTTGCTGTCATTTGTGTCTTGCCATTGGGACAGTAACATGTGGCAGCATGGGCCTGTGTTTGATCATGGTCATGCAAATACTGGCACAGTTGTATCAAGACTGCGCACAAGACAGAAACTATGCTGTGCTACATATTATGCTGCAAGGTGCAACACGTTCTGTATGCCTACATCTGTGAGAAGAGGGGTAGCTAACAATGGGGTATCATGTCCCAAAACTGAGAGTTAGCCATGCAAGGGAGAATTTCAGGGTCAGGATGATGGTGATCATGGAGATGAGGTCCATGTTCTGTTTGCCCTTTGCTTGTTCAGTAGCTAGCTGTCACAAGGCAATTGGTACAAGGGAGAGTGCTGCCTAGTCACTTGGAAAGTTGTCATGTCTAATTGCCACCATTCTTTACTTTCCCAGTTCAGGGGAAAATGATGGTCAGCAGTGCAATTTGGGAGGTGCTGTTTTCAAGATCCGTAGTCAATAGCCTTCTAGGTAACAAAAACACATTAGACAATGGACTTTGCTTACATAGATTTCTGCAGCTCTTTTGGCATTGTTGACAGGATGTGTCTCTGTGGTGCTCCTTTGTGGTTCTTTATCAATAGGGAGAACAATAATTTGTTTTATTGCAAGTCATGGTAGCTCATTGTTGATGGATTTTTTGCCATTATCTGCAGCCCTTCAGTTGGTATGGCAGATTTCACTGTGTCTCTGACTGTGCCATGTCGACAGGCCAGTGTGCAGCTAACTAGAGTTTAAGCCTGTGAAGTTTCATGGGGTCACTTCAGTATCGCTGTGACCAATGGATACTTTGGTGGCCTTCTCTACCCCCCTCCTTGATAATAAAGCCATTCATGAAGGTCAACCTGAATCACACCTGGGCTCTCTATAATTAGTGCATCAGCAGCAGTCTTGTGGATGTGGATAGTGGTTTTGACTGTCTGAAAGGGAGGTAGAGGCTTGTATTATTAATGGTGAATCTGTATTGCACCTTCTCCCTGGAGACCTGTTTGCCTGCTGGCCTGCATGTTTGGGAGAGTAAAGGAGAGAAGAGCTTGCAAGGGTACCTAAGGCCTGCCTTGAAGCAAGTGCAGCTACCAGCACCAGCTGTACTTCATTCACTTGCCCTGAAAGCTGGAAAGGCCGAATCATGAAAGGTGCTTTGGCTACCAGCTTCACTGTGGTCCCTGATAGCTGCTTGTAGTAATTTAGATTTGCACATATATAGGAAGTGAAGAGTAAAATCTCCCCCACACCCCCTCCCTCCCTTCTCCCCCACACCCCCTCCCTCCCCTCCCTCCCTCCTGCTCTCCCTCCCTCCTTTTTCTGCCTTTGGCTCAACCTCTCAAATCTCAACACTGTAGTTTTTGGTAGCCTAGACTCTTATGTTGCGGGTGTTATCCAGGCCTGCAGCCTAAAAGTACTAGGGTTTATTAGAAACAGAAAACCAAACCCCAAAAATATTCCAAAGGCATTCTCAGAAACTACACTCTGACCTGGGGGACCTGAGCTTGGGGAAGGTGTCAGCCACCAAATTAAGTGACTCCAGCGGATGTGTTCCCAGCTGGTGGGACAACACTGGGACTTTTCATTTTGTTATTGTTTCATTATCTGGTTTTGTTGGCTGCCAGACAATGGACAGTTTGTCTAATGGCAGTAACTATTCTATTTGTAGGCTGTGAAAACAGTGAGACGTGACTAGGAAATGGGTGACATGCTCTGCCTGTGGACTGTTAGCACTTTTCATCAGTCAGCCTGATGGAGTCAGGAAGCACCATCCTGCCATCAGTATCATCAGCAAGCTTATTTTATGTAGTAGGAGTGAGGACAGAATGATGCTCGAGTGCTTCTCTTTTGGTCATCACTTTCTCTATTTAGATGCATTTATATATTTTGGGGGGAGTTTATTATTTGGTTGGGGGTTTTTTGGTTGGTGTGGGGTTTTTTTTGGTTTTTTTGGTTTTTTTTTTTTTTTGTTTGTTTGTTTGTTTTTTTGTGTGTGTGTGTGTGTGGTTGTTTTGTTTTGTTTTTCCTGAAACAATCTCAATGCCATTCTTCTAATCATCTTAAAGCAATAATACTTGGGGTTTGGGCTTTCTTTTTCTTCTTCTTTTAGAGACACTGTGCTTTCTGATGAGGTATTTCATTTTTTTCTCTAAAACCAAGTAGGAAAAAGTGCTTTGCCATATGATCTGAAAGCTAACAAAATTGTCTATTTTAATTCTGACTAGCTGAGAATTAATTATCACGAATGAAAGAGAAACTCCTTTTAAATATGTAATATTCTTAAAATATGCAAAATTTAAAATACACATCAAGTCCAAAATTTAAAATTTCACCAGGAAGTAAATAAGCAGGCCATGCAGACTGCAGAATGTACATATTCATATACTTCCTCATCAAGGGACCTTGTACTACATGTTTCTGCCAAGGTAGTCCTAGGATGAAGGCAGAGACTTGATGTGAAATCTTAACTTCAGAAAGTTTTAATGGTGTTTGCCTGTGTAGGATTTGTTGTAGTAACCTAATGGCAAAGTGACAAAAAAATGAATAATAGTAGGAAAGCTTGAGTCTTAAAAGGTTTGAGGCTTTGGATTAAACATGGGTAGTATGAATGTGTATGGGGAAAAAGCAGTTATGTTCACAGTTGTTAAACCATATAGAATAGATGAGATAATTATAAACTCTACACAAAGGTGTACTCCCTCAGAGAATAATACTGACAGCCGTGACATCTTCTACAACCCACTACCATCAGCAAGATTGCAACATTATTCTTTTGTAATAAATATATCTTGCAGGTACTGTCAAGAGACAAAAGACCTAAGCCAAAATTTTGTGGGGGGAAAAAAAAGGAGCCTAAAGCACTGTTGTGTGCTGGTTAATGGAAGCTGTTAGCTATGAGGAGTGCAGGAGTACAGGTTACTCTTGTAAAATCTTCAGTGGTCTAGTTTTCAGTTTGACAGAAATACTGATTCAAGGACAGGTGCATGTTATCCTTTGTTTTATGAGATGGTGATCCTGAAGCCTAACATCATCAGTTTGATAGTTTTACAGATGAGCAGTACCACCCAACATACTTGAGCACTGCTGGTAGAACTTTGGCAGAATGACCAGTTTTTCTCCTGTTCTGATAGGAACATGCATACATTAGTAAATATGCTTTAGGCAGTGACATTAGAAAGCAGAAAAGAACATGAAATTGGATCTAAACGCCTACGCTGCAGTGTTAGAAAGCAAATAACCATAATATTCTTAAAATAGCTTAGGAAATTTCAAGTGGAAAGAAGCCCTTTACAGATGGTAAGAAGATAAAAGCATTACTGACATTTTATATCAGGCAGGGTTTAGTAGCAATTATAAACCATGCTATGGCTACAGCAGAATATTCCTTGGAGATAGTAATAAATTGCTTAGCAAAGAGGGATGTTACCACAAGGGGTGCTGGGATATAGTGATCATGTTAAAAAAATGAACTAAAAAAACACAGCCCACTCTGCTAGGCAGAAATAGGCAGTTTGGTAAATTGTACAAAACAGAGGCTGAAAGAAAAATGGGACCTATAGGTGGTGACCAAGCTAAAGCAGCACTCCAGGTCTTGGGTTTTATCACGATGGGAAGGCTTGAGTCTTCATAGCCCAGGACATGTCCCAGGAAGGATGACCTTCCTTATCTATTTATTCCATTGGTATTTTTAGGCTCAATTTCATATTCCCTTTTTGCTTTCAAAATACACTGTTTCTGGTGGGTAACAATCTTCTCATATATACACTATTAGTTTTCATCACATGTACAAAGTAACCTGGGGTTGAAGGCAGCAAGTACTCCAAGCCAGGACTTCTGCACAGGTACACATCTTCAGCTTGTGCCTAGACAAATTCTAGCACAAATTAACTTGTTGCAGCCCATGGTGTAACTGAGGATTAGAAATATTGCTGTGAATTATTTATTCACTCCTGTCCCCCTCTTATCTAGATGGCTTACTTTTCATGAGATAATGACTAAGTTTACTGGTATAGTACTGGTACGGTAAGGAAAAATTTCTTTACTGGAAGGGTGACAGACCCCTGAAACAGGCTGCCAAAAGAGGTTGTGGAGTCTCTTTCAAAACCTTCCTGAATATAATAAATATGTTCTTGTGTGGCCTGCCCTAGGTGATCCTGCTCTGGCAGGGGGGTTGGACTCTATGTTCTCCAGAGGTCTCTTACAACCTCTACCCTTCTGTGATTCTATGGTCACAAGCAATAAAAAGGATGAGTTTCTAAAGGGAGACATGCTGCATGTGGCATGTAACACTGGAACAGAATGCACAGTTAAGATAGAAAAACTCAATACAGCACTTAATACTTTGCTGTTCTAACATGGGACATTAATCTGAAAGAATTAGTAGATTTAAAAGTATTTTTAAAGCCCAAATCTAGAATGAGCTGCTTGGGTGGCATAAGTAAATATGCTCTCCAAGAGCAGCATTTAATTCCCATTAATGGGCTGTGACAGCCCATTTTACTGTGTTGGGTCATTGGTCTGAGACAGCCAACGAGCATTTAATCTTTTTATTTTAAGTATTAGTAATTATATACAGCATCAATTATTCATAAGAGCTGAAATCTCTTCACTGATAAAGTGAGAAAGATTCCTTTGCCTCTCAAGGTTTGTGACAGGCTGAATAACCAGTCAACTTGTGCCACAATGACTGGCTGTGTATAGATGTCCAAACATGACCATGAAAGTGTGCTGCTCCATAGTAGGATTTTAAAAACAAATCTGTTTAACATCAACTCTTATTATAACCTCGAAATAATGTTAAAATCCTGAAATAATATTGGATTCTCTGTTTATTAAATGTTTTCAGGAACTCCATTTGTAAATTGCTGTTTTCCTGATTACTGCTCTTTTCTATTTAAATGGATACACAGAGTTTTCATCTTCAGCAAAGTGAAACCCAAAGTATTTATCTACATATTTAGTTCATGTTCTTTAGTGGTGACATCTTAATAATCAATGAATTAATTTGCCATACCTTTTACTTAGGTTTTTTGATACAAATTTTCAAGTCAAATTTTCTGGCTTTTGAAGAAAGAATTTGTGGCTAGTTACTGTGTAGTATGAGTCACCAGAGAGAAGTGAGGTAGGAGAGTTTGCGCTTTGTTTTTACTTTGAAGTAGTAACTCATGTATCACCTGGGCGATACATGCTAGTATGTGGAATGAGATACATAAAGAAGTAAATGGCAGGGAGCACACAGCAATTATCCAGCCTATTTTTCAAATTATTGTGACTATAAGACTTTCCCAGCTTTCTTGAGAAACTATCCTACAGTGAAATGGAACTCGTTTACCAGGCTGCAAAATGAAAGGAAGTAATCTGTAGAGTCAGTAATCATCTCAATGTTTGGTTTTGCCTTACAGCATTTTAGGACTACAACCTCTTGTAAATTTAGCTTATTTTGTTGCATATTATAAAAATTGCGATAACAGGATATTCTGGTTTCTCTGTATTTTTATTCTTTTACAGATGTGTTGAAGTCTTCAGAGATAGGAATAATTGTGTATAGATTTGTTATGGTACAGATGGTTTTAAATGTAGATGTCATTTTTAATTTAAAAAACCCAAACAAACAAAATCTTAGGGCATCCCATCTGATGTAGCTATTTTCACTTGCCAGCTTCTACTTTTCTTGCAACAGCCAAATTATTCTGTCTCACTTTTTCTTCCAGTAGCACATAAACACTACACTACCACTGTAGCATCATTTCTTCCTCATCGGTCTCTGTCAACAGGACTCCCTGAAAGCATTTTTTTACTTCATGTCTCACTGTCTGCTTTCTGCCTGTGTATAGGAATGCATATGTATGTATGTGTTCTGCCTCCTTGGGTATCCAGCAGCTGTGACTCCTCAGGGACCACTCTTCCCAGGAGCACATACAATGCTTTCCAGCAACACACCCTTCTTTGGATGGAGCCAATCACTCTGTGAGTAGATCCTATCCTTTGAGGGGCTGTGGGTTTTCCTCCCTGAGAAAAATCAATGTTTTGGAGTGAACTTTAGATTATCCTGACGTGTTAAGGTTTGTTTATTGGGAAATTTGGTGGCAGCATTGCTATCTAACCTTTCAGGTTCTTTGGCCTAGTGTTACAACATGCAGCTGTGTGGCTGTGATTTACCCTTTCTCCTATGTGCTGTTCTTGAATTCTGTTTCTAATAGAAAATTCATCTTTTGAGACTGACTTATTTGGTGAGGGAAATAATAAAATAAATCTTACAAATTTCATCATTAAAATATTACTGTTACTGTTAAATTTCTAGAAATCAAACCACACTTATTTAGAAAGCTGTGCTCTATCAATCTGTGGTAGTGCAATAACTGTTTGTCTTCAGAATAATAGCTGTTTATTCCCTAGGCTTATCCTCTCTTCTTACTCCTCATGGCCCTCACAGCTTTTCACAAAGACGAGAACCGTTCTCCATAGATCTGGCAACTCCCTCCTTTGTCATTTCTTCAAACTGTCAGTGAATGTACCAACCAAGAGTCTGAAAACTAGAAGGAAGAATAGGTCTTTCAGAGGGAAGCAAGCCATTTCTAAAGTTATTCTGATTGTAACCAGTTTCTTAAGGAATACAGACGTCTATACTGTACAGTTTTATTACATAAATTATGTGATTTTATTTAACAGCTTGATTTTTATCATCTTTCTAAATCTGTATTCTAATACTATTTAATATATAGAGATTCTAAGCAAGAAAAGACCATGTACCTTAACCTTGAGTGTGATACTGACTGTAAATAAAATAAGCTGTTAATTTGGTACCATTGTGGTTGTGGATTACCTGTGCCACTGCTGCCTGTGCTGGTAGTGCTGTACAAGCACAGCTGAACTGCTTTTAGAGACAGCTCCACTGCTGACCCATAGTTGCCCATGTGTGTGGGCAACTCAGGTGCCTCTGTGATGTGCCTGTAGAACTCAGCGTGCATGTGGCTGCAGTTGGTTTTGGGAAGACTGTTTTGTTAGCCTTGGCTCAGCACCAGCCGTGTTGAACCTACAGTAGCACTGGAAGAGGCAGAGGTGGCCTTTCTGAGACTGGCAGTGAGTGACTCCCATGGGTGAGAGTACATAAGGTGGTGGCAGTGCTTGTCCTACCTTGCTTGGGATTTTGTGAGGTCTTATTAGTGTGAAGGTACATATACATAATTATATTATCTTATGTCTCAACCTCGGAGTTGATGACAGAATCATACAGTGTGTTGAGAGCAGGTTCTCAATGTCTTGTTGAAACGTGGGTTATGCTCAACTCACTGACCTCAATACAGTTCTGCTTTACCCTCAACAGGATGGGGGCGGGGGGGGAAAGTATGATTTGGTGATGACTTTTGTCTCATAACTTCGCTTGGGGCATTTGCAACATCCTTGCAAGGATAACACTTTATGGTGCAGATACTTCTGTTTGTGTTGACCTTTTGAGATGTATTAGTGGTATTCCTGCTCTGTAAATATCTGGGGTTGTTTTGTGCTATGGGCTGCCAAATTTGTGGGCTTTAGACATGTAATGGCTTAATTAAATTTGTTTGATTTTGTTTGTTTGTTTATTGGTTAGCTGATTTTTCCTAAGGTGAATTATCCCTTTGTCTTATGAAGAAATTAGAGTGGTTAATGAAAGTGCGGTTTGTGCAGAGTGTTCTGATTTTTGCTGATATTGAAGATTAATCACTAATCTCCTGCCAGCCCTGTCACTCAGAGCAGGTGTTTTGGCTTTGAGTGTTTTGCCCTAAAAGAGCATTGCCTTGAGTTGCCATAAATTTGGCCTGAGCAGACTCCTGATGGCCTCTGTCCACTGGAGCAGCTGCAGGGAGCCAAGTGGGCTCACCCTGGCTTGGGCACACGTGGGCTTGGAGTACTATGCACTCTGCATCACGGTCCAGGGTTGTGCGTTTGCCCAGGTTTGCAGACCTGCAGATGGCACCAGTTTACAGGTCTGGTTGTTTGACAGTGCTTGAGCATGCCCTCAGCAGCAACGAGTAAGCAGAACCTCTTGTTAAATCCCGGGCTGACAGTCCCTGGCTTCTTAGCAAGGCTGCATGTCTAATGTCTGTGATGTGTTTAGCTTCTTATTCCAGATGACATTAATGGCAGAAGAATCTCTGAGTTTCCGAAGCAAACTTGACTTTGAGCACTTAAATTGTGAGTCTGCAAAAAGACACAGCTCAAGCTGTCAGAACAAGTTAACCCTGGAGAGGGTGCCCAGCTAGGGATCCTTTCTTAAGACTACCTTCTTAGTCTTGGTGCTCGGCAAACAACACTGTAGGCTCCCTTTTCCTCCTCTACTTACAAAATTACGCTGCTTTTATGGTCTGTTTTGCAGAGCTATTGTGATGACTGTTTAATGCTCATAAAGAACAGTATGAGAAGTAAAGTACAGTGGGGAAAGCAGCAATGGTTATTTGTGGGGTGATTGAAAAATTTTTAGTGCATGTTTTATGTAGTTCGCTTTACAGCCTGTATTCTTGGTGAATAGATATATTAAAACACCTTAGCCCCTTTTGATAGTTTATCAAATATTTCCGTTTGTTTACTTGATCTGTATTTCCAAAATATTTTTAAAACTACTTTTGTACAGCCTTCTGAGCAAGGTTACCAGCAGGTAACATCTTAGATGGTAGATTTCTCTTATGTAGCACTAACAACAAAACAACTGTAACATGTCATGTGACGATCACTAGCTTGCACAATTTGAAATGATAATATATCAAAACTTCATCGGGATACAGCTCTGTGTCATTTTTCACTTCTTTCCCTCCCCCCCCATTAATTTTCCTCTTTGAAAGTTTTTAACAGACTTCGAGACAAACTAGAACATGAAGAACCACGTTTAATATTGAGTGACACCACACACCTAGACAAGATTCTCTGTGCACAGGTGTTCATTACTTGGCTGAGGTGCAGCCCTCTTTCTTCTACTGTAGAAAAAGCTCAAATATCACTGTGTTCTGAATTTATCTGCATGCCAGTTTACCCTTTACTGGGGAAAACCCCCTGGATTTTGCAATGATGAGATTTTGCAATCTATGTATTTTTGTTCCCTTTATATTTTGCACAAGACTGGGGGTGGGGGGTATGTGTAGCTGTACATTACTGTAGGTAGTTTTTTTCCTAACAAGTTGTTTTATTGAATCATTCTGAGTAACCAACCCTCAGCACAACATTACTATAACCTTTAAGACAAAGTATGTTCAGCGGCAGAGTTGACTTCAATAGCCACATAGGTATTGCCTCAAGGCCTTTCCCTTCCCGTGTTTGCCCTCACTGGAATATTGTGGAGCTGTGAACTGGTGTGTCTCAGCAGCATTGCCGGCAGGGTGTTGTCAGGTGTGGGCTAGCGCTCTGAGAAGTCTGCCTGCATTTCTCATGGTAGGGAGAAGTCCTCGGGGAGCCTACAGAGCCCAACAGCAGCTGCTTTTGGCTGTGCCTGCATGCAGGCACACACCAGAAGTTCAGAGCAGCCACTTGCAGACATGGTTGGGGGGATAGTTGTGAGCAAGGGTGTTGGGGAGCAGCTGCAGCAGCAGCAGGGTGGGAAGCACAATACCTAAGCACCACTTGTGCATGTGTGTAGCTCAGGGCTTGGACGCATAGATGTAAGTGCAATATCCCTGTGGCTTGTGAGCAGGATTTCAAAGCTGCCCTCATAATTAAACCTGGATGCCAAGACTGTCTTTTTGGCATGGTACTTTTTAGATGCCACTTTGACTTGAGCCTTGTGAATCAGGACAGTCATCTCAGTCTCAACTTAAGAATCAGCCTAGCCCAGAGCTCAGTAAGGACAGTAGTTTAAATAAGATACCCAGGGAAGTTGATAAGCACAGCCAGAGCAAGCAGTACTTCTTCCCTAGAAATCTCTGGTGCTTCTGATGCTCTGTAGCTCCAGAAGGAGCATTTAATATCCTTCGTTGAATATTAATGCCATCAATTTGTCCATATGTGTCTGAGCCAAGACTTCGACCTCCTGACATGTTTGAAAGATAGTTTAGTATCTTTTTTTAATGACTTCAGCAAAATGCTTCTTAGACTTTTTTGCCCACCTTACTATGCTTATTCTGCCTGCTATTAAAGTGACCTGGCTGACTATGCATCAACTTTGTCATGACAATACCTCCTGAATTTCTGTAGTGTTGATGATTCTTTGAGACCTTCCTGTAAGCTAACATTTCCAACTTCTGGGCAACAAAAGTGTATTGCAGTTTGCTGCAAGAGAAATAGAGAGTAGTTCAGCTTGCTCCATAACAAAGAACTGTGGATGCTGCTTCTAAATCTCCCAGTAACACATTTGGATGACCTTCATGAAATACCAGTCTGGGGAGGAAGGCTTTGCTTGGTTGCTACTCAAACACTGATTAACATGAACTCAAAAATTGTTGCTTATTGTAAAATAAATTAAGCTCCTTGCAGGCAAATAGAGTGAATTTAGGGGTAAGGGGCTGGAAGCAGCTGGAAAAGGACTTGTTTCTTTGACAGTCCTTGTAACTTTTTTTTAAAGAGAAGTAGTCTCCGAATTGTGTTAGTTTTGTGTTAAGTATTATTTTTTAAATATTATGTTATTTTTTATGTTGGTAAAATGCGCTGAGGTGGATGTCTAGTGGAGTTCAGACTTATTATCTTCATATGATCTACAGAACCGACAAACAAAGCCAAATACCCTCCCTGAGTTTGGGAAAAGCTTTTGAATGGCAGCAGATCACTATTTTTTGCTTTCTTATTAGAACTATATTAGATTACTTTTTTAATCTTCTTTTTTTTAATATAAGCAGATATACTGAGAACTGAGCTAACAGCTCAACCGTCTGATGGTGACAGTTGTGACTGGTGTCCTGAAATGAATTTAGCCCATAACCCTAGTGAAAGAATGAACAGTTTTGAAGAATGAAACAGCCCACTGTATTACAAAACAGTAGTTGCATAAGATACAATGTCTGCTCTAATAAAAAATGTGAGTACGTGTGATGAATGCATATCATCACAGGATGGGCAGAAATCCAGTCACTCGACACTGGACAAGGAAGAGAGAAA
>JANHGN010008198.1:15608-28749 GCA_024605025.1 Megaceryle maxima
AGCTTTTCTTCTTTTTTTTTTTTTTTTTTAATTTTTTCCTCTCCCCGAAGGAATAAAAAGTCAGTTTTCATTTCAAGCTGTTGCTGTATCTCCTGTTTTGGCTTTTTTTTTTTTTTTTATATATCTTTGCTTAGAAGTTCAAGACAATGATGCTTAACTTCTGTGTAAGATTAAGTGGGAAAAAAAAAGTTCAATATTTTTCAATTCCTTGTAGACATTAAGAGCAGTTTTTAAGGTTGAATATTAATAAGCACTGTAAGGACATACATTTTTAATGTGGCTGCTGCCCACATTTGAAATTAGGTCATTCAGATTTTCTTAGTGTTTATTCCAGCAGTTAACATATGTATTAAAAGTAGAGTTCAAGACTAGTGTTTTATACTAATTAGAAGTGAGTGAACATTGTATTTGGGAGACAAAATATAAAACTTTATTGCTTTACCTATTTTATCTCTAGTAGCTCTTGAAGAAGCTGATAAACCTGGAAATGAAATAGAGGGAAAACTCTGTGCTTTAAGATGTATTTTATGATCTCTCCCAGTTGGAAACAAGACAGGAGTCTGATTCCAAATGTTTGCAGGACACAGTTGGAGATGTGCCAAGATGGCAGCATAAAACAGTAATTTGCACTGTAAAACCAGGATTTGGGTGGGGGTTGGCATCGTTATTGACTTACTCAAGGAGTTTTAAAGGTCAGTCAAAGCAAAAGTTTATTTTTCAGATGGGATTGCAAATTAGTATTTTTCTCTATAGGAGCATCTTTGGTGCCAAATTTCTAATAAGTATATTCTGTAAAAGCAAAATTACTATTTTTTTAATCCATGCTTGAGTCATGTTTTCAAGATGCCAATTTCTGTGCTCTCAATAAATAATTGAAATGAAGATCTAAATGTTTCACAGACAGTCATGAACAGCAATAAGTAACAGTAACTCTTAAGAAGCTGAACATCATCTTGAAAGCTTACTGGTTATTATCTACCCCATCTCTTGCAAAGCCTTAAGTTTAAGTGTGTGTGAAGTAAACATGGGTTTCTGTAAAGATATGAAAATAATGATTAACAGATTTTTGTAGTTGTCACACTTTCAATGAAGTATACATTATATTTAAAGCATGTTAGACTTGCAAAAGGAATCTAACAGAAATGTTGTCTTTTTTTTCAGCTCCAGTGATAAACCGATTCACCAGGAGGGCATCAGGTAAGTTGGATAAAGTTGCATGTTTCATTTGTCTACATAATAGTTGAAACATAATGCTGATGGTGGTTGTCATGTAAAACACAATATGACGTTAGTCAGATTTATTTAAAGATCACTGACTTAGGTTAACCTCAAATGTGTTACCTGGTTTACTGCAAATGTAGCCAAGGTTTCAGATTGCAGAACTTGTATGAAGCCTTCTTGTTGCTATGGAATTTATGAAAAATCTAAGCTTTTATTTTTTCCATTCAAGAAAATATTTTTAGTCCTAACAGAACCGAACTTTGAAAGCAAGAACTGAATGTAATCTGATGCAGGGTTGTCTTGCTCAGCCTGAAAGAGCAATTTTGTGATTATCTATGCATGAGCAAATGCACAACGGTGCTAGAAATCTCCCCATGTTTTTCAAAACCAAGCTGGTTTGTGTACATGGTACGTTGTTCTGCTGTGCAGAGATGGCAGATTGGGTCCTGGAAGCAGCGTTGCCATGGTGGTTGTGGTGTGTTGTTCTAGGAGCGTGCCTGCCTCACTTGATAACAGTTTGCGTATTCTTCCAGTTAACTTGGATTGTGCATCTCCTCATTTTCTCTTTACCTTTATTCTATTACATGTAACAGATCCATCCAAATTACATATAATTAAAAATGAATATTCTTGGCCTCTCCTTATTGTTCTGTTCTACCATAGCCTTTGGGCTTTGGTTTTGAGGGCTTTTCCTCCTGAAGCATGAGGCCTAGAACCTAAGTCCTATTTGTCTGAAATGCTATGTATTTGGAAGTGGGATGTAAAAGCGAAAACTAAATGAAATAAGACTCTTGACTGACTCTGAGTCAGTAGAGCAGAAGATGTAAGCTGTTCCTAGTCACCTTGGTATGCCAAGTTTAAAATCTAACTATAAAATGCTTTCTGGTTTCAATGGCAGATAATTTTTGGTAAATGTAATGAAGTTTGTATTCCATAATGCAGTAAGTCTGTTCAGACTTGCAATTTTGCTAGTTACAACCTCAGTCAGATAGTTCCTTGACAATATAAAAATATTAGTGGATATCCTCAGGATTACTAAGGAATTGTAATGAAAAAATGCAAGTGTGCATGTGCAGGATTGGTGCATAGCATAGGTAGCACAAATTAAGAAAATAAAATGAATTCCAAATATTCTCATATTTTAAGTAATGATAATACTTCATGAGGTACTTTAGCAAGAAACTAAGGGAATGATTTGTTAACTAGCACTCAGTAACAGTGAGCAGAGCTATATGCAAATTACATTGCATGTTTTAAGGAAAATTTTACTGTGACTGATTGATAGCTGACTTTAATGAATGCAGTCCTTATAACAGATGTGTGATAAGCTTTTGTATTTCAGTAGGAGAGTTTGACTGTTTGAAAAGCTAATACTTGCTCAGGAAAAAAAAAAAATATTTTGAATGTTCCTTTAAGAGGAAACTAAAAACACATTAGAAACCTGAAAACTTTTGCACAATTATTGGAGGAATAATTTCCATGGACAATTAATATTTAATGTGTTTTGGTCTTGTGGAGAGGTAAAATAGAGTTACCTTATTCAGAATAATGAGTTAAGTTGCATGGTATGGTCCAGATGTAAATCATGTGAAAACACTTCAAGCTGGAACAAGGTAATACTGAAGTCTGATATATGTACTATTTTATTAAGTTTTTGGCAGTTTAATATTAAAAATAATTATTTTCTAACAAGAAAGCCCATGAAAGGTGATAGTATTTAAGAAGAAAAGTAAGAACTATATGACTACTGAAGAGGTACAGTACATTTAAGAAACTTGATGGATAAAACATAAAATTAAAAATATGAAATAGACCGTGTTGACATTTTACAGGGATGTTTGCAGTTCTAACCATGTTTTTAAATACTTTTTTTTTAATCAAACAATTATTTAGATACATTAAAGTAATTAAGGTACCTTGCAAGTGGAAATGTCAGATAGTATTTGGGGGGTTTTATTCTTGGTAGCTTAATAGCATTCTGTAATCAAAATTGATTTTCATGTTTAGGAAATGGGAGGCTGACCTCAGGGTTTTTATTAAATATGGTTTTAATTTTAGGCTATTTATTGGAGAGCTATTTTAAAATTTGAAATGTACAAGATTGTTGATTCTTGAGTTGTCTTGAAGATTTGCTTCTCATGAACGTTACTACAAGTTATTGACAAATATTCAGAGAGATAGTTGTAATGTGGTTTCATGGTCCCTCTGCTCTAGCAATACTGTAGACTGATTCTGAGAGTGTGATTTTTTTTTTTTTTTTTTTTTTTTTTTTAAGGTCCTTATCTTTGTCACGCCTCTGCCCATGGCTTGTCTCTACTTCCCTTGTGTAGACCTAGGAGATGTGCTGCCTGAAGGTGCATTTATTTAAAGAAAATAGAAATACAGGAGGTTTTGATGATTTGATTTTCATTAAATCTCCAACTGATCTGTGGTGTGGCTCCCAAATAACTACATCTGAAAGAGCGATAGTAGTGGTTGCCTTTAGCCAGAGGTGGGATGGAGAAAGAGCTGAACTGACATCAGCTGAAGTAAAATACTCAATGATATCCACAGCAAAGCTTCCTAGACTGTTCTTCTAAAAGCTGCTTTTTTGAGCTCTTTCAGTGATAAGCAAGGAGAAGTCAGGAGTTGACACACATTTCTTCACAAAGAACAATAGTTCTCTACAGTGGATATCTTGATTTTGATGTTTCTATTATTCTTTGGATAATGCCTAGTATTTTACATGGTGGCATGAGATATAGTTATTTTTCCTAACTGAGCTAGAAATTAAACAGCCAGAGTTAAGTTGCTGAAGCACCTGCTGAAAATAGTATAGTAAAGCATTTATTATTTAACAGCTGTTCCTGTCAGCACGCTGTGAAGGTATTAATGTACTGTCATTGGGATGTAGAGGATAAACGCTTAAGGAAGTTAGGATCAATTAATTGTTCTTGAATTTCAATTCTTAACATTTATTGAGTTACCTAGTTTAGTGTCTATTCTGCATGTTTATGCATATTGACTTGTAGATATGCAGTGTAGGCTTTATACATAAAATGCACATACAATATAGTGATGATGAGATAGCTACTTACGGGCTACTTAATAATGAACTTCATTGTTCTGGGCTATGCACAAAGAATAATTGAAATTATAGTCTTAAATGGAGGATCTTATCAAGAGGAGGTGATTAAAAATACTTTAGAGCTAGAATGAACAATGAGACAGCTGCAAGGAGTTAACCTTTATTTTTTTCTTTTAAAATCTGGTGGGATGGAGATGAAGAGAAAGGAGAAACACTGTTGAGGAGATCAAGAGCCTTGGATGAAAAGAAAGGGGTGCATGGAGATAGATATGGCATGAAGTGGAAGAGAAAAAGCTGTATGTTTCCAAGGTGAAAAATGTGTGGAAAATCCTGAACAAACTGAGGTAGCCAAGAGGTGCAGTTTCTGAATATAGACAGATACTTTCTTGTTATGGTTGAGGTTAGTTTTCATCAATCTGAGATACCTAGGGATGAAAAGCTAATGTGGTTCTGTATGTCCGCAGAAGTTTTGGGTTCCTGCTTTTCAGCACGTTGATGTAAACTAATCTCAATAAGTGAGATGGCAGAGGTTTAGAACAATACAACAAAACCAGCACAAGTCTGCTACAGAATGAGCTTAAATTTATGCTTGATAGATACCATTTACAGAGGCTATTTATACCCATTTACTAGTATTATATACGAATGTATAATACCATCTTTATAGACTGTTATCTATTTCTTAATTTAGTTATTTCAATTATGTATCTGCTTAAGCTTCTGAAAGAATGAAAAGAACCTAACTGAGGGTGCTGTGAATTAGCCTTCTTAAGCTAAGAAGAACTTGTAGATAGGCTTAGGGGCATCATAACAACAGAGATAGCTTCCTCATTCCTCTGCCCCAAACAGTATCTAAAAATACCATTGTCATCCTGTGGGAAGAAAATAAATGAAGTTTTAAATATTGTTCTCCCAATCAAATAGGAAAGAGAAGTAGCTTTATTTATTTGTCAGCTTCTCCACAAAGCTCTAAACAAAAATAATTTAACATAGCCAACAGGCAGAGTTGAACATCAGTGGTGAACCTCTAGGGAGAAACTGACTTAGGTGTATCTGGAATAGCTTGCAGTCAAGGGGATATCACCATTGTGGAAAGACCAGAAGGAAGCAAAGGAGATGAAAACTTTCAGGCTTCTTCACCACAGCTGCTAGTAAGGATCTCTCAAAAAAAAAAAAAAAAAAGAGAGAAATACATTATAAGTAAATTGATGCTGCATCAGCCATCAACTTAATTGGGAAAGACACAAAGAAAAAACTTTGTATGACACTAGACGAGACCTTCATGCAACAATTTTTTTCTTTTTTTTTTTTGAATTTTGAAACTTTTTTCCAATATGCAGTTGTTGAAATTCAGAATATTTTTTGCCTTTACACACACTGCTAAGAACTGTCACTTTTGGGTAGATGGCTGATAAGCAAAAGCCGAGAAAGAAGGAAAACTTTTTTCACGCCCTGTGAAGACAGGGCTGTGTTTTTGGTTTTCTTTTTTTACTCCTTTTATGGAAATACAGAAGTTTCTGTGAGAACCAAGCTCATTTTACTTAACTGTACAAATTTTAGACTTACAAAACATCAAAAGTTTTAAGAGAAACAAGGGAATGCAACATTCCCTTTATTACTAATTGCTTGAAATGCCCAGAAGTTGTGATAATGGGAATGTCTAACACAGATGTTAGTTAATGTGAATTGGTAGAGGAGCTGTTTTAGTTCACTTCTCAAGCCTTGTGATTATTTAAGTATTTTCTGGCAATAATATTTTGCAGGTTAAAAATATTTTCTGTTAAATTCAGTCAGCAGAAAACACTTAATAGGAAACCTGTGACACTTTGATTAATTTGGGAATTTTCAAAAATAACTAAATCTTTCAATTGAAAACCCATGCTTAATTTCTAGACCCTTCAAGCTAGTTGTTTTTATTAAAACACTATGTACACACAGTGAATCATTTCACAAAGAAGTTAGTACTTTATAGCATCATTATGTATATGATGTATTTTATATATATGATGTACTTTATAGCAAAATTATCTATAATGATGACATCAGTGGTGGGTTGCCTGTCAAGACCTCCAAGCCCTGCGTCTGCACAGCTGGGAGCAGGACAGTGCCACGCCATCAGATTGGGCGTGCGCAGGCTCAGTTTGTCACACTCGGGTCTTGTTACAGGGCTGTCCCTATGGCGTGGCTGGCCCTCGGCCCGTCCCGCCCGAGCTGGCTGCACCCTCGTCACGCGGCTGTGGAGCTGGGTGTTCTCAGATCTCCCTGTCTGACGCACGAGCTCACGCCTCTGCCTGGCGTGTGATAGATGCCTGTGTTTTGGCACACATTCAGACAGAAGGAGGGAGGTTCTGTGCAACCCTCATAAAAGGGAAAATCTGGTTCTAAGTTTGATGGAACAATTTATCTATTTTTCAGCTCATTCTTCATCTTTGTGTAAGGTGCCATTAGGAAGAAAGTGACAAAAGTTTTGGGCTTCATTATTCTGAACAGTTGTGTGGACTGTGGATTAGTCATGCCCACAGTAGCATTTACATATATCACTGCTAGTTTTCAGTTTAATGATTTCTTCAGAAAATGTGACAACCTACTTAAACACTGAGGAATTTCACTGAATTTAGACCATGGGAATCCTGTTAGTGAACAAATGGCTAATTGCTTTCTAAAGTTATAAGTATGGAAGTACCAGGAAATATTAAATTAAATGTAAAAGAACATTTAGGAAGAGAAAATCGATACTGTTAGCCAAGAATAGTATATGCCTCTGGGAACAATATTTCATTTGTAATTTCAATCTGCTTGAATTATATTGAGACTTTCTTTAAGAGATTTGCACCCACTTTCCTATGTCACGTAAAAAATTGTTGGAGAAAGACAGCTAATTGAAATGAATTGCTATTCCCTTTTATACAGGAAGGCAGAAGCTGGAGTTTTACCAAAATTGAGGAATGAAGTAACTGTAAATTCACCTTCAAAATGCTCAGGTAGGAGGCAGTGTTGTTGTAGAAGCATATCAAGTCATAGTGACAGAAGGAAGAAGAATAAAGAACTTTATTGATAAACCAGTAATTCCAGTGTAGTTCTTCAAGCAGAGTTACCTGTTCTGCTTATTCTGAGTGATGAACTATCACCATAATGAATTCAAGTGGTGTTGGGTTCATCTTTATTATTCATTACATGTGTGTATTCAATCCAGAATTTAAAATGCCCAATCCTTTGGGTTTTTTTAAGTAAACAGGGACATACAGTAGTCTCTAAAGGTGAGTTAAGCACTAAGGCTGCCATTGTAGTGGTGAGGAAAACCAGAAGAAAAAGTGCTGTCAGAACTTTAGGGTGTATCCACATTGCATTGCACAGTAAAGAAGACACTTAAGCTTATGGTAGCACATGGGTGTGGCAAGTCATGTTGGTCACAGAAGTAGAATATATTACCGAAGTTCAGTCTGCTTAAGGGATCATTAGACTGCTGATTTCTGCGGGGCTGCAGCTGTAGATGGGTGCTGTATATATGTAGGATGCATCATGTGAGTGACCATGCCCTTTGTTTCCTTCCCACTCCTCTTGTAAGGCAGTCACCTCTTCTGTTTCGCACAGCTTTGTTACGCAGCTGTGCCTCTTACACCATATTCTGTAAGAGCAGCTGCCTCAATCGCTAATTGCTGAGAATGTACTCCCTTAATTTTGTGGTTTTGCACAAGTGCAGTCCTTGCAGAGAATATTGTCTTCCCTTGTCACAGTCTCTCTTACAGTTACCATTATTGTAACACTGAAATCCTTTGCGAACCTTGAGGAATTTCCCAACACCCATTTCTGTTAATGAATGAGGAGTCTCCTGAGTTTATGGGAACTGAAGCATTGATATTCAAGTCAGAATAAGTATCACTAATTTTGCCTGCATCAGAAATGGAATGCTCTACATGCAACCCCTGTTTTATTTCCATGAAGCACTTAGCATCACAACTCCTACAGAGTATAGCTGTAATTGTAGGTGAGCAGCAGTCTAAAGATAAGGTGATCCTATCTCTTAGCCCTCTGTTATGCCTACACTGTATATTTTTGCTGTGTGCCATTGTGAAACTTGCAAATCCTATATTCCATCTGATCTTGCAAGGTTATCCTGTGGCCAATGTCACAAGGAGAAATGAGCCACAGAGTTTTCCTAGGAGTAGCCTCTGATATCAGTACCCCAAGAGTCAGTGGGACTTGTTTCTGGAGTGAGCTTACGCTGCTGCATAACAATATGGGCACAGTGCACTGAGCTGTAAGCACATAAGAGCCACTATTTGAGGGAGAGTGCTGTTCTTCGATAGAGTCCTCCCAAAAGCTTGTATTTACCTCTTGAGAATGAAGAATTTCAGTGGTCTGCCCCACAACACTTTTGGGTCTGTGGAAAGTTAGCGAAAGAAGCTGTTTCTCACCCAATCCATGAGCAAGTGATCCAGCTTCCTTTCTTTAGTTCCTCTTGCATAGCTTATTTGCTGTGCACTTCACAAGTTCTGCTGCAGATGACACAGTCACAGAAACAAGAGCTTAATTTGCTGTGTCTAGTCTCTTATATTTTTCTGGGAATTTGAGAAAAATTCCTGTAGAACAATGATGTAATAACATAGGCTTAGGGATGTTTTGAGAGCATGCACATTTGTTTCCCAATGCTAATGACTGATTTTGTTGAGAATGTTTAAAATCATGACGTAAAACTTGGAGTACTTGTTCCTGACCTGCTGTTACCTTGAGATTTGATGCTTTTGATGCAGATCTGATGAAGAGGTTGTGTGCTCAGAAGCTTGTCTGTCTCCTTCCTCATTTGGTTGTTTAAGCTGTCCTAGTGAAAGTTTCTGCCTGTGAAAATTTTTCTTCTCTAGACTGCATTGCATTTATATACCTTAACTATTCCATACTACAGTGTATAGTTGGGACAGTAGTATTCTTATTCAAAACAAAACAGAATTTAGGCTATCTGTGCATTACTTCTGGATCTTTTTAAATGGTTCATTTTCAAACATAGATTCTAGGAGTTTGTATCAAAGTGTTTCCTTTTGTAGATCACCAGCAGAGGTTGAACATGATTTTTTCAGAGCCTGTTTATGGAGCTGATTTACAGTAACAGGCTAAGTTAATGTCATGCCAGATTTTAGATGTGGCTATGCTTAAGCTGTTTTGACATAACACTTTATTGCAAAGCTTAATAAAAGAGAAGACGAGATTTAGTAGATTCATACTATAAAGCAAAGCTTGAGGTGGTGGAGGGAGGGAAGGGAAGGAAGGGAGGGAGGGAAGGGAAGGAAGGAAGGAAGGGAAGGAAGGAAGGAAGGAAGGGAGGATGATAGGAATAAATACATAAGTCTTGTGCTGTGAGATAGGTTGCTACAGAGAAGGCTATCAATATTCGTCCCAAGGAGGTGGTAGAGAAAGAAGGAAACAAACAGTCATTGGCCTAATTTTTACACACACAAATATTTAGATCTCACTTTGTGGGAAACTTTCTAACTTATTACTTATTGAAGCAATATACTAAACTGCTCAGGGATATTGCACTACCTCAGAAGTTTTATGGAAAGGCAGGATGTTCTTCTGTAGGGATAGAAGTGTGCATAGGGATGAGTCGGATGATTTCTTGAGATTTCATCTGTATTTCTGTGTTCATTTAGATGTCCCTGAAAGTACGTATTTCTAGACTGCATTTTATACTCTGACTAAAATGTACAGAGTGATTATTTTAAATTGCACAATTTGGTAAATCTAGACAGCAAACCCTTTAGAAAATAGGATAATTGTAAATGTGGTTTGAGTTCACAAATTACTGCATACATCCCTTCATGGGAAATTTTATTTTTTCCTGCTGTTTTAGTATTACCTTTGGAAAGTAATCTGCATGTGGTTTTGTATCAATAAAATTAATTGTTGTATTTTTTTCAACTTTCTGGACTGATCTTATTTCAGATATATGAAACAAACTGGAGATTGGTGCTGAAATACAAATCAAATTTGTCTTAGTGGGCTATTTCCAGTCAGTTTGATGAAGAGCTCAGGTATCCTAGCAAGGTATGGAGCTGTATGACTGACCAATTCCTTTAAACTCATTTTATATATGTAACTAGTAATTAAGATGGGTATGGAAAAGTGTCACAGTAGAGCTTATCTATATGCTAAGCCCTTCCCACAGCTAGCAGTGTGTCCTCGTCCATGTTGCTGTTGGGAACAGTCCCGTTTGGGACTGTGCCAGAACCTGCCCCACCCTGCTTTTTTGCTACTCAGGTCAGCATAGTCTCCTGTTCTGCTTAAGACTACATAGGGGTCTATCTAAAGAGCTTATTTTAGACAGACCAGTGTTTGGCACTCTTGTATATACAATACTTTAATGTAGTATCTAATATTTCTTTCACAACCAACCAAATGCATTGTAGGCAAAGAGGAGATATTTTTGTTACGTAACTAAGCAGTATGAGTAAAGTCCAGAGAAGACAGTTTTTTCAGACAAACCAGGCTTTCTATCAAAATAAATACAGAAATGAGGCCAAATGTTCATAATAATAACAATAAATATGGCTGTTATTTATCTTCAAGCAGTAGTTTGCACATGTCAATGATTATCGAATACTAAGATTTCTTAATGGAGGCTCTCAGTTTGTGTCAAGTGTTGTGAACTACTTGATATCAAATACAGATTATTCTCTGTTGTATTTTATTTTATCTTCATTTTATAGCCACGGTTTTCAGATTAATAGCTCCTTTTTGTCCCCAGTTAACATTTGACATACAACAAATTTTCCTGTGTCTGACAACCTGTAGGTCATACCGTAACCTGCTTTTATCTGCTTCTAAATTTGCATTCACCATTGATAATCTGAGGTATCCTAATAACACTTCAGAATCTAAATGTGATCAGAGAAGCCAATAATCTTCCAATGCTTTTATCAGGATGCTCATAACTCTTGATTTTGAAAGAAATAAACTAAATGCTATTTTTTGAATGACTATGCACATTACTGAAAGAAGTAGAAAGGATTTTAAAATTCTTTTTGGAGCAGATATGTATTGATAGTTGTTTAATAATTCTGATTTTTCTTCTTTAAAATACTGCAATACCTGTGTCTATGATAAGATCAGCTTTGGTTGCTGTGCTGGTTTGTTCTTCAACATTTGTATTTAGATTAGGCAGGTATGCTGCCTCCACTATAGGGGATAGAGCATGAATCTGTAGGCTCTAGTATCTGCTTACAAACCTTCCAAAACAATCCTATTCAATCTGTAATTTTGTGTGGTTTGACTTTCATACTATGTAAGAGATATTCTGGAGGATCAGAATAAGTCAAGGCATGTTTCACGTAGTAAGTTCTTCAAAATTGAATGATAGTATTTCTTAGCAAGTTTTCTTGTAGAACATCATAATAGAAATGGATTGGCCTTTGACCTTCAAGTCTGGCAAGTACTTAGAAACATTTTGGTTGGAAAAGACCTTTAAAGTCATTGAGTCCAACCATTAACCTAATGCTGGCAATCCCACCACTAAAACATGTCCCTAAGTGCCTCATCTATATATGTCTTATAAATACCTCCAGGCATGATAACTCTACCACCTCCCTGGGCAGCTTGTTCCACTGCTCTACAACCCTTTAACTGAAGAAGTTTTACCTAATGTCCAACCTAAATGTCTTCTGTCACAACTTAAGTCTGTTTCCTCTCATCTTATCACTTGTTACCTAAGAGGAGACTGCCTCCCACCTTACTACAGCCTCCTTTCAGGTACAGAGTGATAAGGTCTCCCCTCAGCCTCCTTTTCTCCAGGCTAAACAACCCCAGTTCCCTCAGCTGCTCCTCATAAGATTTGTTCTCTAGACCCTTCACCAGCCTCCTTGCCCTTCTTTGGACATGCTGCAGCACCTCAATGTCATTCTTGTAGTGAGGGGCCCAAAACTGAACACAGTATTTGAGGTGCGGCATCACCAGTGCTGAGTACATGATCACTTTCCTAGTCCCACTGGCTACACTACTTCTGATATAAGCCAGGATGGTGTTGGCCACCTGGGCACACTGCTGGCTCATGTTCGGGTGTCTGCTGACCAACACCCCCAGGTCTGTTTACACGGGGCAGCTTTCCAGCCACTCCTCCCCCAGCCTGAAGCATTGCTTGGGGTTGTTGTGACTGAAATTTAGGACTCAGCACTTGGCCTTGTTGAACCTTATGCCACTGGCCTCAGCCCACTTTGTCTTTTAAATACTGAGGAGGCTAAGAAAGAGAAAAATTATATATTTAAATATCTTTGCTAAATACTATGGTGCTTAAAACACTAGAAACTATTTATGCACATTGTATAAAATGAACAGCAGCCTGATGTTTTTCTTCCTAAATGCTCCATGTCATGTTCCTTAGGAAGCATGATGCCTCGAGTTGCAGGATGTACTTCTCAGTTGTCAAACAAAGCACAAGTCCAAAGATTTTTGTCTCCATCAATCTACATCCTCCCTGTTTCCTGCATCCGCCCCCCTACCACCACATAATCCTGTTCCACAGCATATTTGCTTCATTATCTTTGCTACATATATCTCTCAGATCTCCTTCTTCAACACTTAATTTGAAGGATAAAGGCAGGTTTAAAGCATGTGTCATGATCTGGTATTCGGATACGTGGCCAATTTTATGATCTTGCCAGGACAAAACAAAGATAACACGGTATCAGGTGCACAAATAGGCACTGGGACTGGTGTGTGGTCTTATGAGAGATTGGGCAGAACCCCCTTGCTTTCTAACGCTCCTCACCACAGTGGGAGGCTGGGTGCAGCTGGGTTCTGCCTTCCCTCCCCTGGTATAAGCCGCACAGCAGCTGCACCCCTTTGTTGTCCAGCAGGACCTGTGAA
>JANHGN010008199.1:0-46937 GCA_024605025.1 Megaceryle maxima
GTGGTACCTTGGGCCAAGCGCCTGCTCCGTAACCGGGGTCGAGGTGCCTGCCTGCGGGGCTTCAGGCCCCCGTGGCAGTTGAATTTGAGTGGGTTCACCTGTAACTCAGGTGTGCGACCCAAGGCTTCATGGCCTCGGTGCATGCCCTGTGCTGCACCCGGAGAGTCAGCTGTGAAGACCTGTAGTAGTTGAGTATCGGCCACCTTGGGGTAGGCCGGGTGTAGTTTTGTACCCGCCTCCATCTGGGTGCGGTCGAGGCTGGAGCTGGTGCCGCAGTGTGCTCTTGTTTTCTGCTCTGGGAAAAGTAACCTGAGGTGTGAGTGGTGGAGTGGCTGGGCGCGCACTTGCATGTGGTGGAGCATGGCTGTTGCGGAAGGTGTTGGTTTGCGTGCTTAGGCCCTAACATGCTGCAGCGTACTTTGCTTACTCTCCCCAGAGCCAGAAAGCGCGGAGCCTTGCGTGCCCTAAGCAAGGGATTCTCCTGCCTCCCCCCAGGTGGGATTTGTGTGGGTGCAGGCACATCCCCTTGCCGCTGAGGAGCAGGTGGACTCTGTATGAGCCCCTGTGGCAGGTACTGGGGCGTGATCTGCCTGTAACCGTGGAGCAGGTCAGGCTTCTTTGAGTGGAGCTGTTGATGGATACTCTTCTTAGCATGGCAGCTCTCTGTGGACATTCTGTCCCGTAAGCCTTCCCTACATGGGAAATGCTGGCACTGTGCCTCTCACTTGACGCCAAGCTCCTTGGGGCTGTCTGCTCCATAAACAGGGAGGAGGTCTCTATAGCGGCTTGATCGGGCAGCCGGGTCGAGCCCCTTGTCAGCTTAGGATGCCGGTTGCATTTTTGGTGCTCACGGGGGACGTGGAGCTCTCTGGAACCCTGGCGTCCCATTGACGCGGGCTGCGGTCCATGCCCTTATGGCGCTGCCGTGGCCCTGCCAACAGCCTCGGCCGAGCGACAGCTCTGTAAGCAGAGGGAGAGTCGCAAGAGCTGCCAGTCTGAGAAGCAGGTGGGCCCCTGGTGCCCTGAGGCCCGGGGCTTCCTGCAGCGCGGGGGCCGGTCTCTTTGCTTTGGCCCCTGGGGAAGAGGCAGCTTTTTGGAGCCACTTGCGGAAGGAGCCCCCTGTCTTGAGTGTGGGGTGAGGCCCTTCTGCGTGCCTAGCCCGTGGCCCCCTCCCTGACCACGCGTGTCCAGAGTCCTGGCCCTTCGTCCGTGGCCTCCAAAGCTGTTGGAGTCCTGCCAGAATGCCTGAAGCCCTCTTTGTCATTTCAAGGTGTATGAATACCCTGGAAGAAGAGTGAAGACTCTGCAAAGCGAGTTCTGAGGCCTAGGATGCAAGTGTCTTTCTATATAAGCATTTTTATTTTTTTTCTGCTTCTCCGCGTGTTTTCAACGGTACACTTATTTGATTCATAATCCTTTTTGTTTGGTGGTGTTTTTTTTTAATAAATAGTTATTCTCAAACTTCGCTCTAGTCCATTCCCTCTTCATTATTCTTTCCTAACACTTTCATGATAACCTGTGAGTCGTGTTAAAAAGGGCCACTTTTATTCTTCAGACATGTCTGTAATCAAGTTTTCTTGGGAACTTGCTTACAGGAAAACATCCCGTCTACAGAGGTATAAGGAGGGAGCAGGTTTGCCCTTGTGTATCAGCATTTGTACTCTAGCACCATGAAATGTTTTCCTTTTGTTTTCAGTGACTGGGAGAATTCCATAATGTTAGTATGTCTTACAGAATTATTTTTTGTGCAAGTGAGTGTGAGATGAAAATGAAGATTTCTGAAGTGTCACAAACCACAAGATGGTGCTGTCTTTACAGACTGGGGAAAATTATTTTTTAACAGGAACTTCTTTTCTGTGAGAAATCAATGAATTGGTTTGGTTATTTTTAATCACTACCAGTTTCAGCATGTCAAAGCAATGATGCTTCTGTTAGAAATGGTTGCATGACTTGAAGCATCAAGACATGTTTCCCACTGATAGCGGGGTATTTAGTACTGATGTGGAAAATTCACAGAATTGGAGGCTTGGGGAATTTTTCCTATTATCACTGGAGTTTGTTTGACACAAGGTTCATTTTTCTTATTAGAAGAATCATTAGAGTGCATGCCTCCACAGGAAAATTAATTTTAGCACATTTTTCAGACGCACACACCCTTCCCACGTTAGTCTTCAGTATAGCAAAAGAACTTTGGAAAGTTTCACTGGATTCAGCAAAGCTTTTCCAAATTTTTAGCACTTTTGTGGCTACTTAAGTAGCTTTATTTTTGTTACCACCCCACCCTCATCACCAGAAAGTAAACTGCCTTTGTATTTACGAAGGAGTAGAACAGTCAGGAGGACAGCTGCTGTGGTGTCGGGGTGTACCTCAAGAGAACAGCTACTCACCCGTGGATTAGGCTGGTTTGGATTGGACTCGATGGGGTCTGGTGAGGCTGGGTTGGGTTAGATTGGATTTGGTTTGTTTGGTTGGGTTGGTTTTGTGCTGGTTTGGGTTGAGTTGTTTTGGATTGGGATATTTTAGGCTGGATTGGGGTGATTTTGTTTGAATTGGGTTTGATGGGACAAGGTTGGGCTGGTTTGGATGTTGCTGGCTTGGGTTAAAACATGTTGGATTGGATTGGGTCCGGTGCACTTGGATTAGGTTATTCCCATGTGAATATGAATTAAGATGCAGTATGATTGGTGTGGAAATTATTTGGGGTTCAGATTTTGAACATAGTGGTGTGAGTAGTACAGCTCATCTGGAGTGAGGAGGACAGACCTGAAGCTCCCATGAGCTTGAGCAACATCTTCATTACTCAAATTGCAGTAATAACAAAAAGTAATCTATGAGCGTTAGGATTGTATTGAAAAGAGCTGTCACTTTTAGTTGCAGCAGCAGTAAAGTTTTCTGTTCTGTATTGAAAAAACTGCTAAGCAAAAACACCACTCTGGTAAAAATTTATTAGATTAATTAATAAGAGGTGGTCACCTCTACCCAATATCATTTTTACTGTTTTAGTTGCCCAGCACTACTTCACAATCTCCCCGTGATTTCAGCCTGACCTGGACTCCCTCCTGTTTTGAAGTTTTTGTTTTGTTTTATGTTTGTGTCTTGTTATTTCTCCACTTAGGAGGTGCAAGTCAAGCTTGAAAAATACCACATATTGAAATCAGGGGTTGTCGAACAGGTTGTTGGTGGCCTCCGTGCCATTTGTCACATTTATTACATCCGGCGCCATCTGGTTCCCCCGCACAGATTCAGCGCTTTATTAACAATGTTGCTGGCCTGCGCAAAAGAATGAAGGCAGGATGGATTCCGTTGTTATTTCCCCCTGGATGTCTCCATAGATTTGCAAAGACATTTCACATTTTGCAGCCTGAGAGAAGCCTGCTCCCCTGCACTGTCCCAGGAGCCCTCCAGCCTGAGAGTGCAGCAGCAGATATGGGTGGAACAAGATAAAAATGGGCTTTTCATACCCTGATGACTGTTTTAAAGGTTATTTCCCCCTATATATTTTTAAACATCTCTCTTTCATGCATGTATTACTAAAAAATGTTCATGCTTCATTCCCCCTCTCCCAGGAGAGTGGCTGTCCAAGCAGAGCTGCTCCTGGGGTTTGTAGTCTTGTCAAAATCGAAATTGATCTGGCAACTGATGTGCTTTTGGAATCATTTGTAAAGGTTTGGATTAGTTATTACACCTTTCAAAAAAGTCTTGGTGCTTGACATTGGAAATCAAAAAGCAGAGGAACATCTTCCTATTTGGGAGATGGTTGTCTGTTTTTTGACTTACAACACAGAGTTCTGGTAAAAGAATTTATAATGAGTTTAAAGAAATAATTTTCAGATACATATTTTTTTTTTTTCAGTTTGAAAACTGAAGGCATAAATAATAAACCTTTCATCCCTATTGCCATTGATTGGTCTGAAAAGATCTGTCATAACTCAAAGGGGGATGGAACTCAAAGCTGCAGGTTCAAAGCTACTGCAGAATCTAAAGAATGAATTAATACAAAACCACTGATTGATTCATCTGGCTTGGCTGCTAACCAAGGGAGGAGGTGGGATCCAAGGGCTGGGGTGTTAGGTCCCTCAGGGCACCAGGTCTTCATATGGGGTGTTAGGTCCCTCAGGGCACCAGTAGGCCTTACATAGCCCACACCCTCTACCTGGGGTCCATTTAAGCTCAGGTCTGGGAACATCCTTCTGCCCGAGTTGGTGGTGTAGGTGTAGGGGTCTCTGGGGCTAGCTCGGTGACGGCCATGGCCCTTGTTCTGGCCTCTGATGTGTAGGCTGATTGGTGATCTGCTACAGATCCAGATGGGATTTTTATGGCTGGATAATAATAAAGCTGAAGCTTGTGAGATCATTGTGGATGCCTAAAAGGCTCTACATGAAGAGCTATAGGAAAAAAATGAAGCAGTAAGTGTGGCTGAACAAATAATTTTCCTATGTGGGGACCTGGATAACGAGCATGGGCATTGTGGAGCTTTTTAAAAACTACTTTGTTTCAAAAGTTTTTGTGCCCTTCCCCCAGTACCACTTGCTACACCTTTGAGATTTGCTCACACAGCTCTTCAACTCATCAGTTTCAAAGCCTCTGTTTTGATATTGATTACATGTGGCAGATAGTAAATTGTCTCAATTTGTCTCGCTGCTTTCTTTCAACAAGTAGTGGGTGACTTTTCCAGCCCAGGGGGAGAAGGTACTTCCAGCAGCAAGAGGATGGAGCCTGTTCAATTGCACTCCATTTCAATCAGGAGTCATTCCTGGCTACTCGGGCTTGTGTCTGTGTAGTGTGATACTCTCTGTAGTCAGGAAAATGACTCATGACACGTGTCTCTTGATTGAATGGGTGGCCCATGACTTGGAAACCTACATCCAAATTTTAGCTTTGAAAAAAGCCTGGGGAACCCTTTTAACTTTACTTGTGCCTTTTCCCTGTTTCTAAACCTGTGCACTTAGTAAGGTCTGGTGAGACCTGTTCTACCTCAGCTTCCTCTGGAGTTAAGTTGTCTCCTTCCAACAGTACTATAATCATGCACATCAGAATGTACCTAAAAGGCTCCATAAATGTGCAGGTGTCACTGAAACTCTTAAATAGTATCAACCGTATGATGAAATAATTGGTAATTGCTGTGCCATCGCTACAGGAATAACAATGTTAACAGTGAGGGCTGCAAAGAATGAGATTGCTGAGGTATAGAGCGATTATAATCAGTTTATCTAAGGGTTTTTTTTAGAGAGAAATTGTAGAAAATGAATTGGAGGCAGGATAATTAAAATTGCAAAGGGACTGTCGTGACGTGGGGACGCATGGTTTCAGTGCTGCTCTCGGGTGCTGCGTGCCAAATCCTCCCAGCAGCGAGGCAGATGTAAAGGATTGGCTCTCACAGAAAGAGGCTTCAGAACCTGCTCTGTCAACAGAGCAGTGTTGCAAAGCTCTGAGAGCCAGCTCGGAAAGGCAGACGCTGCTTGTGCTGGATTGCCGGCAACTGCAGGCAGCCGAGAGCTGCAAAACCACACACTGCTCTGGTCTTTGCTTCCAGCTCTGTGAAGTGTGAACAAGAACTCCAGCAAGGCAGTGTGTGGACAATCTGCTGCTGTTCATCATTTTCACTGTTCACCTTATTTGGATAAGTTGAGGAGGAATATTGACTTGGGTACAGGGTGAAGAACATGGAAGGATGATTTGAAGTCAAGGAACTGTCTGAAAGTGCCCAAGCCTGATATTCCTAGGAAACAGCAGTGCTCAGAGGTGGAGGAGGATTCTAAAGCTAGGCACTTGCTGGAACTGAGGAGCCTATCAAAGCTAGGACAGCAACTGTTTGGGACCTCTTGAGATCATAATCCTAGGAAGAAAAACAAATTCAGGATTACTATGGATTTAAAAGGAAAACAATAGCTATTGCCAAACGTCCAACAGCCACATCTACCTTAAAACCTAGACTGGCACACTGCTGGAAAACATTCTGAAAGGAAACGACCTGTCCTGGCCAGGTCCTGGGAAGCAGGTGGCCAAAAAAGGCCTTTCCTTCCTTGCTCTATTATGATCTCTGGTTAAGTGTTCTTGTCCATTTGTGGAAAAGGCAGAAGAAGCCTCTGCAAATTACTTCCCAGGTCTATTGCCAAAAGCAAGGAAACCATTTTGGATAAGAGTGTGGGCTGATCAGTGGTCTTGAAGAATGTCTGGCCAGGACACTGAGGACTTTGGAGGAGAAAACCTCTCAGAGAAGTCTCGGATGATTCCCAGCCTCCCACCATATGACATAGATGACCAACTGCTTCCAAGGGAGCCACGGAGTGCCTGGTGCTGTTTGGCATGGACCCTGTTGGTGGTCACCATGAACTCTTTGGTCTTTCTCATGAATTTGCTCTTGATGTTTGTCATCTTCATCATCGTGCTCCTTCCCACCATTGTGGTCGTTTACTTTGGCTTCCAGTGCCACTCTCAGGTAAGTGAGCCTGGCTCTGTATGGCTGCCAACAGGCACCTCTAAGGTAGGACCATCCATAAGGGTTTTATTTTTGCCCATGGGGAGCAGCAGCGAGGTTAGATGTCCCCAGCTGTGGCTTTGTTTACATAAGGGGTAGGTGTTTTCACAGACTGGGCTGACAAGAACAGGTCTATGGTGGTTGTTGCTAACCTGCAGGCTCTTGGTTGTACAAGGGAGCGGTGTCTCCTGCTTGGTGCCTGTGACTCAGCGATGAGCAAGGCTGGCATGTGTGTCTGTCTAGAGAAGGGCAGGCTTTATGGTTTCTGGACTAATTGTCTTAAAGTAGTTGGTTGGCCCCTATAGGTTCAGCATCAGTAGGGCAGCACAGAAAGGCTCCGGTTGGAGAGGTGGGGAGAACACTGACAGCAGCTGCCTGTGACTGCCTAGATCCTCGAGGGTGGAGATAGATGGGAGCCCTTGGTTCTGGTCCTCTGGGTACTGCCCTTTGTACAGTTGTTTAAGCATAAAATGATGAGAGAGAAATCTACAGCATTTCACAAGCTCGCAGGAGATGTCAGTCTTGCATGCACACCTGACTGGTGCCAGGAATGAGCAAGATACATTTTTACCCCTCCCTTCTTCCAGTATTGTAGGAAATAGAAGTTTAATTGGGCAATAAAGTTGCATTCCCATGAAAATCACAAGCAGGTGACAGGCCGGGTGAATACACCCCCTAGCTTGACAGAGTTGCTGTTTATATTTTAATGTCACAATATTTCTCTCTTCTCCGTGACCTCTGTTACTAATTACTCTGTCACCTTTGTAATTCACACAAGTCCTACATGGGCTCTGGTAGGGTTTGACACTTTCCATTTAAATAAGCCCTTTACAGTGTCTGTCATACTTGCTCTGCCTAATGACTAATTATGGAGTTAGTAAAGTACAATAGAATGTATAATCCCCCTTTTATGCCAATCAGATGTGTTTAAAACTGTGCTGTTCAGTTTCTCACCCTAACACATGAGCCTGGTTTGTCAGTAAGGGCTCTGGTTGTGTGCACATCTGTTCTGGTTGGTTGCTGTCCTCTGTGTTTCATTATTTCATTACTTATAAATTTCCTGGTACATTTCTACAAATAGTATTGGAATCACTTGACTGAGCACAGGTGTGAAAAAGCAGTTCTCCTGTTCTCCTCACAAGCACTCGCTGTTAGATCAACACCATATGACTTCTCTTGCTGATTTATCCCAAGTTAGAAGAGCTGTTTTAATTCCTGCTCTGGGGAGAAGTCGCCTGTAATCTCTGACTGGGGAATGTGCTGTAACTTTCCAATACAGCCATTGCATTGTATTTTTCAGCTGGCATCCCAGCAACAGGAGTGTTCAGCCCACAGCTCCCCATCTCAAAGCTCCCTGACAAAGGGACTGTGCCATTATTGCTTTCTCAGTACTGATGTACTTGCTGCGCTCAGAAGTTTGGCTTTGACTTTTATTGCCCTGAAATTACGACAACTCGTAGCTGCCGTTATTGAAAAGCTCTTCTTGATCCTGCAGACGAACGAACAGGGAGACATCTGTCATGGTAATTGTTTTGTAGAACAGATGCACATGCTGCTGCTGCTTGGAGTGCAGCATAACTCAGAGGAACCACGTACTCCTGGGCCAGACAATTCCCACTGTGGCTCTGACACCCTCTGGAAATGCTTTACTATGGGATGTAAACATGTGTGATGCTCAACAGGGTGAAGTGAGAAGCTCTGGAGGGCCTTGAGGGAGCCTTTGAGGAGATGCAAAAGGTTTTTTGCGTACAGCCAAGTGCAGCAGAAGTGAAAGCAGCTGTGCTGCTGTTCCCCGTATGGACTTTTAATACAAGCTTTTCTTTAATAGGCAGAGTGGGGGATAGCAGCGGTATGGCTTGACAAGAGCAGTCCTTTGTCTTTGGGCTACTGCTTTTCAGTGCCTTTCTAGTAGCTGGGGGCTGGTTTCTGTGCTGCAGATCCATTAGCTGGACTTTTTTTTTTAGTATGATGGGTTGTGCTTGTATTGTTGAAAGCATATTGCAAAAGGAAAGGAAGGTGGGAGAGATGGGGTTTGCCTGTAGCATCTGTTAATGCAGAACAACTGACTGGTCTGACTCGGATCTCCTGCTGCCAGGATGAAAGGAGGGCTTTAAATACCACTCAGCAAGGGCTAGTTAGAGCTCTGGATGCTTTGCAGCAATGTGGGGTGAAGGGGCTTTCCCAGCAGACTTTGCAGTACAGAGAGATGCCAGGACATAGAAATGAGAACAGTGTGTACGCAGAAAATGGAACACAAAAGGGTCTGTTCCAGGGGCAGGAGTCTGGAGAGTCTCCAGCCAGTGGGTAGCTACGGAATGACCAACCTCTGTCTGCAGAATCTAATGTCTTGTTGTATTTTATTTACTTATAATTTCCAGTGTGTTGTGCCACTCACACCAATGTAGCAGCAAGAGGCTTTTTTATTTGGTTTCTGCCTATCAAATGCTAAGCTGTGCTATTCTGATAACTTAATAAAGCTTAACATTTCCTTCTTCAGGATCAGTGTGCAGTGCTCTTGCCTCACAGTGATGCTGGAGTAATTGAAAGCTTGATTAAGACGTGCCGTCAGTCACACAGATTGCTGAGCTCAGCTTGGAGAGAGGGAAGAGGTGTATCTGTCTGTGAAAGCACGAGAAACTCAAGGGTACTTTGGTCACCACCCTACGCACCGCTGGATCTGTGACAAGCTGTGTCTCGCTCTTCCCACAGGTGCTGCACTCAGCCGCCCACTACTGCAAAAGCATCTTGGATGACAACAGCTCTTCTGCCCTCATTATCCTGGGCTTCATCATCATGTCCCCTCTCATCGTGGCGGCCATGGCTATCTACTGCAGCCTGGCAAGGCGGCTGCGTCTCTTCATGTGCTTCCAGCCATACAGCAGGGCTGTGTACAAGGGGGTGAAGTGGCGCTGGTATGAGGAGGGAGGTCTGTGCAGCTGCTTCAGGGGGTGGAACACTCAAATCAAGGCCTGGGTATAAGTTTGCAGTAGAAGTGGCCCTGCCCTAGCCCGCACCCTCCTCTCCCTGCCCTGTCCCTCCTCACCATCACCTCCCAGAATCACCATCCTGAGGTGACTGCAGATGAAAGCTGTGTAGGACCTAGATGTGAGAGGAAGGGAGATCCTTTAATGAGCCATCTCCTACAGCTTTGTCTGGCACTGGGTATGATTCTGCCCATCATGACTGAGGTAGAGAAAACACAAGTCCTTGATGGTAAAGACAAGGTTCAGCCCTGGAAAGATCAGGGACTCTTCCCAGTGCCTGTTGCATTCAGAGCATAGCACTGTTTCCAGTTGTGACAGCATGTTCTGCCTCACATGGGGCATAGAGCGCATCTGTGTGGCATCAAACAGGGGAGGGAGCAGCTGCTGACTTTGCTACACAGTTGCCAGCGTTTCTAAACTCTTACAAAGGAGTCTGTAGGTCTCTGCCTCTGCGATGTTTGGGATCCATCAATTTCCTACACATCAGATATTCTTCCCCCACTTAGCAATCCCTCTTTCCCATAGTCTATAGCAGTGCTTATGCTCCTTTTGCTAATCCTGAATGCTATAAATCTTTTGCTGCCCCAATAAGGCTGGATATCTGGAGGATCCAGGAGCCATTCCAGCACTGGCACGGTGTTGTATTCTCTGTGAATCAAGGACTGAATGAGCCACAGAGTCTGACTGTCCCTCATGAAAATGCAAATATGGCAGCAAAGCGGTGTCTGGGGAGCCTGATGTGTTGAATGTGTCATCTGCAATAGCCAGGGTGATGTGTGGGGGCACAGCAGCATGCTCCCTAGAGAGGGGCTGAACCTGTCTGAGACCTACTGAGCAGGGGAAGCCTCTCCTGTGGTTCTACAGAGCTCCCACAGGGCCTGACTTGATGCTTGGCTAACTTGGCTGGATCTCCCTCTTGCTTTCAGTGATCTCTGAAGTAACACCACAGATCCTCTGTCCTATGACATGCCATAAAATGCAGCTGAGGGACAAGCAGAGTGTATGTGAGAAGGTGTGGCAGGCAGGGAAAAGCACAACAGCTTGATGTATGATTCTCTTCTTTCAAATCACTGTGGGTCTCAGTGTTCTGTTAGTGGGGTCTGTGCTACTGACCACTGTAAGCTGTGTACTCCTGCTGGCTGTTGTCCCCCTCCCACCCAAACACAACCATTCCAAGTCTTATGTAGAAATAAAGATCATGCCAAACCTCCAAATCTGAAAGAGTTTGTTCTGTCTCAAAGCACTGGCTGCATCAGGAAGAGCCACGTGGTGCCCTTTGTGCCACAGCACATATCACTGTGAGTTAAAATATAATGTGTTTACTGTTTTTTAAAATACATTTTAAAATGTCACGTGTTCATTGCCATTCCCTTTTGGTCTGGCCTTCTGTTTCCTCCCTACACCTCTGCTGCAAGTCTTTTACCTGACAAAGGAGATAAATATTTGTAAGTTTCTGACAGGACTGAAGAAAAACAGTTGTTCTGTTTCATGAAAGGGAGATATTGTGCTACAGGATAACAAGGTTTTGCCTGGAGGCAATATTTGCTGACTGGGTACAGACGTTTTAGATGAGCTGTTGTTCCATTTGCTCGCCTGTCATTTAATCCAACTGCTTTTCAAATGAAAGTATTCTTAAACCTAACTATGGTGCAGGTATTGTAGTGAGCCATTCCCATGCTACCTCTGCAGAAGAGTTTATTGGCAACAGCCTTCCTAATAAAACAAAAATTGATTTAATTTAATATTTTACTTTACAGAGAGCTTTAATAACAAAGGGGAAATGAATCTACCTGAAAACACACTTCTCTCTGTAGCAGATCAGAGCTCGTGTTGGAGAGTTCAGGCTGTACCTTGGGGGTATCCTGGCACGGGCAAAGAGCACAACAACACATTGCCTGCAGCGCTGCAGCTCTGATGTGAAACTGGTTTGATCCTAAATTTCCTGCAGAGAGTACAGAGGCATCCTCAATATCCTCAGCCTCAGATCAAACCCTGAGGGCAGCTGTGCCAGCCTGCTGTCTGCAGGGCTGGTGTGCCAGGCAGGGATTGTCCCACAGATGTTGTGGGGAAAGGGTGCTACCAAGTGACGCCTTCCTCTTCTGAATGCTCACAGGAGGGGCTTTGTTCTGACAGCTCCCATCCCAGTGCAGAGTTTAGACCATAGCTCTGCTTAGCAAGGTGCTGAAGGGGAACAGCAAGAAACGTATTTTAACTGTTGGATTTTAAAGCCCAAGTATGTATGTGTTTAATTTTCCTGCAACATCTTCTCCATGATTCAAAGCCACAGCACTAACCCGGTACTGATGCACCTCAGAAGATGCTAAAATGTATTTCTGGTCAACAAGGCTTTGGTCAGGTACAGTGTTCTTTTGTGCTTCCCTGCTCTTCTGTCGTCACTGAATGGTCTGCATCCAAAGCTGATGAAATCACAAGAAAGAAGCCACGTCTCAGTGGGTATTTAAACATGACTTAGTCCCTCACACCAGGGCTGGAAGCAGCTGTTCTGGCAAAGGGGCAAAAAGAAGAGACAGAGTTGCACAGCTGCTCCTCTGCCATGCTTGGGAACATGCAGTGGACCCGGTGCTAACGTCAGCTGGACTCATAAATCCACACACATAAACACGTACACAAGAGGGAATCACGCAGCTGAGCAAAATATATGAGGCCATTTACAGGCTTTCACCTGCCTCTCATTAATAATATGACCAAGGGGTTCATTAGGACTGTTGATGCTGCTCATGAGCATCCCTTTCACCCTTCCAGGCAGCTTCTGCAACACCAGAAGTTATTCTTGGTTACTAGTATTTAGTGTTTCATTTATTATCCCTTTCCTCTTCATTCATTATCAACTGCTCACACTGCTCCTAAGCAGCTTTGCTGCAGTCAGCTAGAGCAGCTAAGGACCAGCTCTTCTACACCTAGACGAGGCTCCAGGAGTCCTGCAGCCCAGGGCTCAGTTGCTATAGCAATCTAGGTCTCCTCAGCCTGCACACACATCAGTCTTTGCCAGCAGGTTATGGAAAGTTTATATAGACATTACATATGAATTTAATATGACAGAAATGAACACTGACAGGTTTCCACAAGTGGCAAGAAAAGCTCTCAACACACGGACTTCTTAAGGAATTTCTCTGATTTGTGCTGTGTTTAAGCACTAGTGATGAATAAGCCCAGGTGTTCCTGAAATAAAGAACAAATTTCTCTCTCACACAGGCGTAGCTCTGGCCTAGCACTACTGAAATCAGTGAACAGGTTCTAGATTTACAGCAGGGTAAGAGAGAGCACATTTCAGACCAAGGGAATGCAGAGCCTGTACAAAACACAGTGAAATTCTAAGCCAGTGGAAACTAGGAACTGGATAACCAGTTTTTTGCCTCCCCACATTTGCCAGTTGAATCCTCTGAGTCCAGAAGAAGTTCTAGCTGCAGTGTTTGAGTCCTTTCCCAGTGCTTTCAGCTGGGTATTGGTCCTCTGGTGCCTTCAGCTATTGGAGCACTCAGCTGGGGGCAGTGCAAATGAGAACCATCTGTCAAACTGACTGAACTCAGGAAGATCTTTTAGAGCCAAGGACAACACAGCATCGATTGGAAGGATGCTGAATTCCTCCTTTGAGGGAGGCTAGTGAAAAGGAAGCTGGAACCTGCTGCACGTAGCATAAGAGGAAGTCAAAAGCAGACTGTCAGCTCCAAGGGTAGGGCTGTGGCTGCCTGGCTGTGTCCCACCTCTGCTATTGACTGAGTTGGATGTAAACTGAGCATCCTCCCTGCTCCTAAGGGGTGCTCTGTCAGCACGGGGAGCCGTGAAGGCAGTGGGTCTGGTTGTGAAAATAACCCCAGTTGTAGCCATGCAGCGAGAAGGGACTGAGGCTCCGGGGTTCTTCTCAACATAGCTCCTCCAGCACCCAGGGCACAGCAGGATGTGTTAAAAGGAAACAAACTGAAGCTCATTGGAAGCACTCACACCCAGGTTCTGGCTCTTGCTAAGAGTAAGTTACCAGTCTCTTGCAAAGTACTCTTAGGAGACTGGATCTTGTTCTCAAACTCCCCCCAGGCACTTTAATATTCCATGTGTTTAGATTTCTGTGAATAACTCTCTAGGCTGATTTGGCAGTGATCTGCATGGTAATATAATTCCAGTGACATATGTGCTGGACGATTTCTTTTGCCCTCCCTATTTGTGTTGCTAACTGCTTAATTGTAAATGGAATGTCTTTGGGGAAGTTTCCATTGTCTTCCTTCGCCTCCCTTCTCTTTCCCTGAGCTAACTAGTCACTGATGATTGTTTCCAGCTCTGCCAGAAAATTTGGTTAGAATGAATGGAAGCGATTAAAGAAAGAATAATCAGGGTGTGGCTGCCAAGGGCTGCCTCGCTCAGCCAGTTGATCATCCCAGTATGTAAGTGCCTGCAGGATGGGTCACACATTCCCCAGTCTTGGGAATGCTGCTCTGGGAGTTGGCTGTGGCAATAACTTTGAGAACTGTTGTGCAAATGAAAGGGACAAAGGTGAGAATGAAAGTGGCACTTTAACCTGGGATTCTGGTACACCATTGTCTCTGCCTGCACCATTCATCCCTTACAGCAAAACCGCCCAGTTTCTACCCACTCCAGGAAGTTCTGAGTGACAGAAGGAAACAGAGAAGCTGTATATATATGGTTTCGAGTGTGTTGTGTAGTTTTGTTAAAATGCTAATACCACCCTGAAGCCATCTGTCAAGCACACATTGCCAAAGGGCTTGTTGTTTAAGAGTTGCAGAAGAATGTGAAAATAAATAAACTTCATGAAAAAAATCAATAGTAACACAAAAAGTCTGGAAGGGTACATCTGCTAGATATTGTAGACACTACTTCCCAGGTCTCTCTGAGACCTAGAGACCCCAATTTAGATAAATCTTAACAAATACCATAACTCATCTCTGTTCTCTGAACCAATCAAGACCATGGTATTTCTTGGGTTCATGTCTGGAAGTGCAGAGCTAGATTGGCCTCTGGTTTGTTGGCCCTCCTTTAGCTGATTGTCATCTTCCAGGATGGAATTACCCCTAATTTCATATACTGTTTGCAAATTCATGATGTAGCTTGTTCTATACCTTGAGGAGCAGCTGTTCTTCTGTGTGCCCAGGCCTCAAGATGGTGCTGTGGGGCTGAGTCTGGAACATTCCAGTGCTTTCTGGTGCACCCAGAGTAGAGTGAGACCTTTTGGTTTGGGACAGCCATCCCTGGACACTGTGCTGTTTGCTCCCTGCAGCTACAGCCATCACCAGGGATGCTGGGAAGACAATATACAACTGGCTTCATAGTGGTCTATGTCAGACAGAGAACCACAAAGCCATGGGACTGGGTGGAGGTGGCACTGAGGTCACAGTCTGGGTCGGTGTTCCAGTCTGAGCCATGGCCCAAGCATTACCATCTTACAGACTCTCCTTCCAGCTGTACACCTGGGCATCCATACTAGGCTGAATCCCTTCTGACTAGGCAAGGCCATTTCTGGTTAACAACATCTGCCATGAGAGTCTCGGCCAGATCTGGTCCTGTTGAGCTGGGAAAGGCTGAAAAATGAGGAGTGCGTGCGTGATGGTGTGAACCTCTGACCTATTGCTGGAAACTAGTATCTTTTCACAGAAGAAAACTCAAGGGGATCAGGGTGTCCTGGCACAACACGCATGTTTCCTGTAACTACCAGCAATGACCTCCTGTGCCAGGTGTCACTGTGACCTTCACCTGGCCCCTGCCCACAGCTGAGTGTGAACTTGACTCCCGCAGAGCTGAGCTGCTGACGGGACCCATTGCTTTGCCTGCCTGTGGCAGCAGGAGCTTTAGGGGCTGCCATTGTTCCTGTGAGAAAGAATGATTCAGGGGCAGCCTGGGCAGTGCTCCTGGGTTCTGCGGTGGCAACCCAAGCAAAGGACCTACAGCCCAGGCCCCAGAGGAAAAAATAGGGACATTTATCAGACCAACAAAAGAGCCACTTGTCATAAGAAAAGCCATGAGCTGTCCATGTTGGAGGCTCAGTGCTGCGAGGGTTGGTGCCACCGTAACCATTTTTGCTTTGCATTTATCCCCTCTGCCAGGACATGAGCTCATGGAAACGCTGGCGGTGGATGTGGGCAGGCAGGACAGCCTGCAGTGTGTCTGGCCCAGACCACTGGTGGGTGGGTGCACTTGAATGCCAGAAGCAATTCAATCCCAGTCAGCTTTCTAAACCAGCTCTTCCCCAGCCACACAGCAAGGAGGGATGAGTGACTGATGAACCAGGACCATGGAGAGGAAGACAAGGGATGCTCTCAGCCTCTACACTAGTTACACCAGATGAAGTGCAATCTAAAGCTGTGCTCCAGGAAAGATGGTTTTCTGGAAGCACTGCCCAGGGTACCTGTCCTTGGACTCCTTCCCTGAACACAGGCCTAAAGACTCCTCTGTCTTGAGCCAGATCCAAGGAGGAGCAGAAGGATATTTACTGGGGACATTTGCTGCCTTCAGTAAGATGACTGAGAGCTACCAAAAGGGGCACTGGCCTTTAAAGAGCATCCTAAGTTTGAGTTGCCTGTTGAGGTGTACTGGCTGGTGAGCATTTAAGGAGTTGTAGGCAGCCAGACAATGTGCATTTCACAAAGGTGCTGGCTCTGACTGTAGCTCCGTGGCAACAGGGACCTGGTGCTGAACAGGAAGGTCTGTTCCTCCTGCTCACCTCAAAGTGCTGCTCTGCCCCTGCTCTTCAGCAGCTCAGTTAATAAACCAATGTGCTGAAATTACTCTTTTGTCAGCACTTTTTTATCTGCGTGGCACCAAGCAGGGGGCTGCTGAAGTATGTTAAGTGTCACAATCCCAGTAAGGTTGTCTACGACCATTCTGCCCACCCGTGCAGCTGGTGGCAGATGTGATTATCAGGGCAAAGGGATAATCACAACTTTCCAGCTCCAGCATCGATCTTCTTTCTTTCCAGGGAGTGTAAAAGAGTGAGAACCTGCCTAAGATAAGTGGTTTTAGATAACACAGTAAAAACTGCGAAGAACATGTGACTGGGAGCTGAAAGGGCCAGTGGGCAATAGTGAGAAGGGAGCTGGCTCTGAGTCCCTTGTCTGCAGCAGGAAACATGGGAGGCAGTTGGCTCGAGTGGGTGTCACTAGTAAAGCAATCTGCACTTGGGATCTGATGTTCACAACAGCCTTGCTGCTAGTGAGCTGCTTTGCAAATCCCTGGCATCTCCAGGTTGTGAGACTGAGCAGAAGACAATTAAAGGCTGTTGAGGATTTTCCACAGGCACAGACCAGCTGTGGTCCACCTTTAATACCACTGAAGGTAACCTTTTGTGACAGATGTTTTGGGAAACAGCTGTACTTTTTCTTTTCCTGTGGTGTTTCAGCATGTACTTGTCATGATCTGGAAACCCGGGGCTTTGACCAGATCTACTGGTACCAGTTATCTTGCTGGATATTTAGGGGGAAGCTGAAAAGCCATTCCCAGCCTTTTTAGGTGCTGGAGATTGTTTTGACATCCAGTCTCTGGGGCTACTTTGTAAGACAGGACATGTCTGTGTGAACCAATTTGTTCCACTGTCAACACAAATGGTGGGCTCAGCATCCTAAAGGTCAAGCAAACCATAGTGGGAAGGACTGCTGGGTCAAACCAGAGGATACTGACGTGCTTCTGCCCCTGAGACTCGGCAGGCAATCCTCCAGCAGGTATAAAGTAGACAGGATGTGCAGGGCTGGAGCCTGGCTTTCAATGGTTTTTGTGAACCTCAGGGAGAGATAAGAAGCAAGGCCAAAAAGAAATCCCAAACAAGCCAGTCAGGAAAACAGTGGTGCTGTCTGGTTTGCTTCTCTGCTTTCTGGTGCTGCCAGTTTTGCTTCCATTGTTTCTCAAGTACAGAGTGTAGAGTGAAGGAAACCAAGCCCTGGACCCTAAACCGATGAGCAGCAGTAAAAAATAGAAGCCAGGGGAGCAGACTTCCTCCCAGACATAAGCCTCTTGTTGCTGAAAGCCAAGAATATCTGCTTTGTTCCTGAAAAGTCCTCCTGACTCTTTAACCATCTCACTGACCCAGGCTGTTCCAGCACCACTTGTGAGGCTGAGGCCAGGGGCTGCTCAGCACATTTTGGAGAGACCTGCAGCGCCAGTGTTCCAGAGTAGACTGTTTGCAGCCCATTCCAACAGGCATCAGTAGACTCACAAAAGTGTTTGTTGTCCACTTTGAAAAACACCATCCCTGTCTGGAAATGTGGTGCCACATGCACCAGCATGAAACGGCTCCTGGTGTGTGTGGATGAACTTGGAGGGAGAGACACTCAAGCATCACGACTGACTCTTCTGGATAGGGTTTTGGTGTGACCCGTTTGTTCACCAGTGAAAAATACACTGTCTGGTTTGCAATATTTTACTGCCCATGTGAGGAGCAAAGGGCTGGTTCTAAGAGCTCTGCATGATGGGAGACCCAGAGGAAACTTCCTCAAGTCCACTGCAGCTGGTCAGGGGCTGAGCTTAGAGGGAGTGCTGGTAAAAATGGAGGAATGTTTGCCACGAAAAGAGAACATGGGAGCCTAGTTCAGTGCCCCCACACCAACTGCTTTAGGAAGCCCTCCCACTGCTGTGACCCTGCCTAACCCAGAGGGCAGCTCCACTGGGAGCAGGCACAGCTTGGCTGTTCGGTTTCTATTTTAGCTGTAGTGACCATGTCCTATGCTGGCTACCAGCCCTCACATTCAGACTCCCACCTTTTCAGCCATCCTGGATCCCTCAGCCTTTCTAAATCATCTGCAAAAGCCATGTCTGCTGCTGAGAGCTGAGCTGTAAACAGAGTCCCTCCACTCACACAGCACTCAGCGTTTCAAAGGAACAAGTGTTAGCTGAGCCCAGCTGGAAAATAAACGTCCCTATCTCTTGAAATGAGCTCTGCAGTGCAGCATGTTCAGGGATTGGCCTCCCTGCTGGAGCCTCAGGCACAGGATGGGAAGGGTTGAAGAGATCCTACCAGTTTTCTGCAAGCTGCTTTTGCATAGCTCTTACTCCTTCTTGGAGACAACTTTCTTTTCTCACGCTGCCTTTCCCCTCATGAGGTCTTGACCCATGGGCAGGGAGGGTAGAATTGTATCAGCTTTTGGGGGCAGATGCTTTTACAAAGACCACTTTTCTTGCAGGCACCAGCTGCACTTACCCTTGCTGGACACAGAGCTGCCATTTAATTTGCTGTTGCTTCCTGGGTCCATGTGAGCCAAACGCACCAGGCAAACACTCTGCTTGTGGTATTCTGGCATTTGCTTTCTAGTCACAACTGGACTCCAGATACTTAGAAATCCAGAGGGGAAAAAAAAAGATGCATAGAGAGGAAATTGATCCATCAGGCTTCTTCAGACCACAAGAGTTTTTTTAGTTCAGGTTATAGAGAGTTAATTCAGCCTTTTACTTCTCGGTCATAGTGCAATACTCCAAATATAGAGTGAGCAGGGGGAAGAAAGAACCCCCTTTTGCCTTGCTGCAATTAAAGATGTCATGCAGTTGGATGAGGGTGTGGATAATTTTGTTATTTGTCTAGTTTGTTCTCAGGAGCTGGGCATGGCTCTGTGCCTGCCTGTCTCTGTGGGCTAGACCATTCCTGTCAGCACCTGGCAAACCAGGTTTCCTTGGAATTTGCAAAGGTGCTGTGGGGGGAACTCACCTCAACTGCTTGGTTCCTCTGAACAAGGGCCTTTTGTCCATGGGGCTTTTTGGTGCTTGCTTTGATCATTTATCTTCTCGTTGCTCCTTGCCATAATTTTAGCCACACAAATGTGGTAGACAAAGGGTGTGATGCACCTTTGGGGTTGTCTCATCAAAATAGCAGTGAGCAAGAACAGGGTTTATTATTGCATGTGAGCTGGAAAAACACAGCTTGAGATTCCTTGGAGTACAAATGCTGTAGCAGCAGAAATCCCTCATTTCCATCAGAAACCATGGGTCATGGGTCTAAACTTTGGGTCATAGTTGTCAATGATGGGAGGTTAATACAGGGGTCTGATGAAAAAACAAACAAACACCCCCCCCAAAAAAAAAAAAAAAGGAAGAGATACTTACTTCAAATTCTTTGAATTTGTGGGCTTAAATGAAGGTCAAATGTCAAGGCAACAATACTGGTGCCTCCAACTACCTCTCTTCACAGGCTGTGGGTGTTGACAGCAGGATACCGTACACTGTGATCTCTGGAATCAGTACACAGTCCTTCGCAGCATTTTGAGTGCTTTGCCATCAGCAAAAAATGCTGAGTACTCCAGCAGCAGGTCCTCTTGCCACTGCGAGCACGAATTGGGAAAGCTGCCGGGTATCTCCTCACACAGGTAAGAGAGGGTGTTCTCCTGTGTAACTACCTGTACCCCAGGGCAGCAGCTGTTCAGAACAGATGTACCAGCTCACTGTCAACCCTGCCAGATAGGGATATGGTTCAACAAAACCCCGTGAACTTTCTGGAGACGAGAAAAATTCTCTCCAAAGCCTGGCCAAGTGTTTCTCTGGCACGAGACATTGTCATGAGGTCACTGTTGGAGTTCCTCCCATTGTCTAGATCATTCACAACCAGAAATTAAAAACTTCCTCCATGGGCTTGAGACCCCTCATGTGCAGGGTGCCTCGCTAGGGTCTACTATAGGACATACCTGTCTTTGCACTCCCACTGGCATCCTCTTTAACATGGTCATGTCTGCTGCAGAAGGATTTAGGACACTTATATGACGTAGGCTCAGTTGCCAGCTTTCATGCTCCTTCCAAAACTGCAACTTGGGAAAGTCTTGTCATCACTGATTAATGAACGACTGTAACAAGAGCCCGGGAATCGCTCCACTAAAACTGGGGGTCTGCTTTTTGATCTGAAATCCTGGAAAATGTTTGATTCCAGTTAGGGACAGAGGTCCAACATACCATTGAAAAGACCACATTTTTGCTGGGTTCTCCATCTAGAAAAAGGCTGATGAAAACATGAGGGTGTCTTCTCACATCTTGCCAGAGTGCAGAACTCCCAGAAGTTCACCAGTGCTTTGGAGATTTGCGGGGAATTCTGTGCAAGGAGAGAAGGACTTGGTAGCCTACATGCAAAATAATGCAAGCAAGAATGTAAACGGCCCCGGGGGAACACTGCAAACAAAAGGCTCTTATTTTTAGTTTCGCAGTTCCATTCTGTATCTGTTTTTCTTGTTTACCCCTTTGTGACACCTCACCATCATGTCTCATGCATCATCTGTTCCTGACAAGCTTGCAGTGGCCTCTTGAGAGCTTGTCAGCCACAGAGATGAGGAAAGAGACAGAGCACATGAAAAGAGAAGCTCAAACTGATTTCTGAGTGCCTTTCATGGAGAAAGTATCAGAGCAGCAACATCCTTGACAGGTGCCAGGAAGCGATGCAGAGGCAGAAAAAGCCCCACGTGTGGGAGAATTCTGCTAAACAGGATCTGCCAGACTTCCTCTGCATGATAGACATGCAAGCAGGATGAGCAGTTAGGGGAGGCCTTGCACTTAGAGCAGCCCAGTTTGAACAAAGCTTCCCTGCCACTTCCCTTCAAGAGCAGCAGCACCACCTGAGATCACCAGCTGAGTGTGCTGGGGGTGATTATTGCCTCCCTTTTTTCCCTGCCCTGCATCCCACCTACATATACATGCAGCTTGGGTGAGCCCCCTCTTTTGAGAGCTAGGAGTGAGAATGTCTGTGGAAGGGGTAAGCAGCGCTTTGTTTCTTGGTTCAGTTCTGTAGCTGGGAGGGGGAGGAGCAGCTGGAGCTGCAAATGTTCCCTTTTTCAGCGAAGGCCAGGATTGGAGTGTGAGTGTGCACAGGGTGGGGGGCTGCGCTAGTGTGTGTTCAGCTGGTGGCTGCTGGCTTTGCTGTGCTAGTTCTTGGAGTGCTTGAGGCATTCCCAGTGACCTGTCTCCTTTCTGGGGGATTTCTAAGATCATTCTCTAGGAATTTGCTGCTGTGGCAGATTTCCCCAAGGCTAATCTGTTTAGCAACCTCACAGTGGACTTCAATTCCTTTCCAACCTCAGTAATGTTTCTTATTTGATTGATTCAGCTTTCCTCTCCTGGAAGGAACTGAGGAAGGTAGTCACAGACCTAGATGTCACTAAGTCTGTTACTTAGTGATACTTGATACTACTTCCTCCATCTCTTGAAAGAGATGTGAGAACTACATTGCAAAGAAGGCTGTCAGCAGCTGTCCTCGGGTAACTTCAGCAGGCGATGGGGTTGAAGGCAAGGTGTGCTTAGTTGAAAAGGCTGAGGCAGTGAGTCAGGGACTCACCCAGGGAGACTGGGAAGACAAGTGCACTTATTTCAGGGTAGTTTGAGGTGGCTCTGCTCATCTATTTACTGACTAATCCAGTGATAAATATCTGCAGCATTTTTCCAGTTCTCCATGTGCCAGTTTCAAGGCACAGGAGATAGTCAGTGCTATCTCGTGGTAGAGCTTTAGGTCATTTGCTCTTAAATTGACTATATGCGAGGCCTAATTATAGGTGTAAGGGCTGTGACTAAGCACTGGATAATCCTACCAATATGCAAAACTGAACTAGAAAGTCCTAGAAATGTAAATAAGTGACTGGCATTGCTAACTGAGAGCAGTGAGCTTGGCAAAGTACTGCATTGCCATGGGTTGCCATCCAAATTCTAGTTCTTCCAGCACACTTGATGTCCAAGTGTTTGCACAATGTATACCCAGTGTTTCCAAGCTTCCCAGAGTCATAATAAAGCTGGTGAACAAAGGTGATTTTCCTCTGCTCATAAATTAAGCATGCATAAACCTATGCAGATGACTGGTGGCTTATGGAGAGTGTTCCTGGAAAGTATAGAGCCTGCTAAACAAGAGAAGCTCTGGTTAAATGTTTGAGGAGACAATGTATGATGCTTCCACTGGTGGATGGCTGGATGGGACTCTGTCTTCACATCATCTGTCTCTTCATTCTTGACTGAGGAAACAAATTAATCTCTGCCCAGGGAGCCTTCATGGAAGGGTGGAGAACAGAGAGATATTTCTGTCTAATGCCATTTACTTGCGAGGAAATATTTTTGCTCTGATGGTTCTTTCATCATTGGGTTGGGCATTAGAGGACCCAGCTCTAGAACAAAAGCCTCTTTTCCCCGAAGTAGGTGGAAATTGTTTTGATCGCTTTTTTTTGTGTAAAGTCACCTCTTTATGGACTACTGGAACTGCAGCTATTTCCCATTTCTGACGTAGGAGGAGTATAAAGCTGGCAGACGTGCAGTAAGGAAAGGGTAGCTGTCAGCCATAGCATTTCCCAGCAGAACTCTCCACTTCTTTTGAGCTTGTGTGTACACCAGGATTTCTAATCTACCACCCCATGCCCCATGTGCCTTCTTTCAACTGTAACCAGCAGCTTGCTGGTGGTAGGAAGTCTCTTCCCCTCCCACCCCCTCTCCTTTTAGGTTTCAGCAAGTTTGTCCTACCCTCTCAGACTGGCTCTTTCCAGTAGAGTCCCCTATAAGCCACCCACATGTTGACTGCCCCAGGGCATCAGGTGTCATTAGGCTTCTGCCTACATCAGGTGGTCCATGGTGGAACTGGTCTGTGACTCTCAGCAGCAAGTTTACCTTAAACCTGCAGAAGGAAGCCCTGTGCAGCCCTTGGAAATCCCAGCAGCCCTCTTCCACCTTTTTAATTTACAAAATGACTGACCTCAAACTGAGCATGTGACAGCAAAATGGGAGATGTGTGGAGACTCCTGCCAGCTCCTGAGTGTTGGTTTATGTGGGGAGTGGCATCCTTGCCCAGGGACAGTGTGTGCTGCTCTGTAGACTTTCCTTCCTGAGCTTGCAAGTGTCGTCTTGTGCTCAGAAGTCTGCCTGGCTCCGCTTTTCTGTGCCAGAAAAGTCAGAGTCCCACACAGAAAAACTATGGGAGATGGTGAAGGGATAGGGGAAGGTGGTAGCCTGCTCTGTGAGTTTATACTTAACTCTGCTGATGCCCACCTGCTCCGGGTGGTGTTGGCTTTGAAATGACAGAAGGTGGTACTTTGTTGCAGCATTTGCTGTTGATTGTCTTACTCTGTGGCTAGTATGCAGCAAAGCCTGGATCCACAGGTTGGCTACGTCTCTACAGCTTGCTGAACATGTGGAAAATGAAGAATAGGTCTCCTGAAGGAGACTCAGATCTGACTCCGAGCTTGTCCCATGCCATGCCCTGAGGAAAGCAGAGGCAGAGTGTGTGAGGAGACAACAGTTATAAACCCAGGGCTTTCAGGGGCTGGTGTGGAGGCTGGAGGGAAAACCCGTACTCTGACAATAGCCAGCACGGGGGACAAGTTTCCAAGTGTTACAGGAGCACAGAGTCAGTTAGCCAAGGTCATCTGGGCTGAAGGAACCCTGCTGAGAGCGCAGGGAGTCATTCTCTTTCCTCCCACTCACTCCCCAGCTGCCTTGCTGGGTTCAGACAAAAAGAGTGATTGTTTTTGTGCCTGAAGCTTTGTTTCTGTTTGGTTGTTTTTGCTTTATTATTGAGAGGGGGTGAAAAGTTTCAGATGAAAAGTGAGCCCTCAGCAAACCTAACTTAGAGGCAGCTGAGTTCTAAACCCTGAAGCTGAAGGTCAGGTACTTTCTGGCAGCCTGGACCAGAGAAATGACCTCTACAGTGGGACTCTGGAAATCCCCGTCCCAGAAGGGTCCAGTTCTGCTCCTCTGCTGTAGCCACACAAGTGCTGAACCTGTTCCATCCCAGCATGCCAGTTTTCAGACAACACTTATTCTAAGACTAAGTTTCTCTAGTCTCAAAGGCTGCTGGCGTGAGGGTAAAAAGAATCGGTACCTCTGCTCCCCTGGCCCCATCAGAGGAGGCCTGCAGGGCTGGGAGTGGAGAGGCTTGAACTGTCACCTGGGTATTGAGGCTGATGGAAAATCAGTCTCATTCTCTCCTGAATTCCAGGCTGTGAGCAGAGTTCATAGCTTGGCCGGCACTCAGGCAGCTGTGCTTGAAGTGAGGGCCAGGCGGTCTCTCCTGATAGGAACTTAGAAGCCACGTACTGCTTCCCTTTCCTGTTGTGACTGGATGCAGGTCTGATGGGTGCTCAGAGGCCCATCCATCAATGTCTTCTCCCCATCCACCAAGCAAAGAGCTCAGCAGACTTAGACAAGCCTCTAAAAATATCACCCACCTGAAGTACAGTCACTTTGCTGATAGGAACAGAAACTATCCTGTGCTACTGGATACTGTGCTCTCTTCCCTGTGGTGAATGGGTTGCAGCACCAGGGCATGAGCTTGTGAGCTGGGACTGCTGACCTGATCACCTTTCCTTATGCCACCATTTGAAGTGTGCCAGAGACGGATGGGATGCTGCTGGTGTCCCAGTAAGCTGTGCTAGATCATGACAGAGTTAACTCAGACCTTCAAACAACAGGCAGCATTTGTCAGAGCCTGCAGAGCAAATGGGGTAAAACTGTCGCAACAATTACCAGTGCAGTTTGAAGAAATTGGGCACAGAAGCTGAAATAAGCAAAACAGATGACAATCCAGCCTCCTGGGGGGAGAGAGGCTGAGATCCTTTGGCTTGGTTGTTTCTTCAATGGCTCCTCCCTTAGCCACCCTGCAGACAAGCAAGCTCAGGATGCCTATCCAGATTCAGGAGCCTCCTTTGCGTGCGGAACGATTTCTCTGACGTGCCTTGCTCTCGTGTGTCTGCCTGTAGGCCACTCCAAATTGTCACCTCTTTCCAGGATGGCATGCCAAGAGATTGAAATGATTGAAAGAGAGACTAAAATTATTGAAAGAGGCTGAGAGTTCTCAAGGCTGAGAACTTGCTGTGCAATGGGAAGTTGCAGCTTATTGCGTAGCTGGAAATTCCTCAGGAAACCTGGTTCTGAGGTTATCTTAATTTTGGCTTTTCCCAGTTGTCTGGGGTTTCTTAACAGGATAGAAATGGGGCTAAAAGTCAAGCAATAAGGAAAATGATCCACTTCAAAGAGCAGCCTTTGGTTAAAAATTGACCATTGCATCCAGACCTCACTTGTTCTGCTTAGAAGTGGGTCCAATTTTCAGAACTACTCTGATTCCTGGCAAGCAAAGTGAGCCTACATTCTGGATCCAGCTGGAAAAATGCAGTAAAAATCCCATGAGGGAAGTGAGGCAGTAAGTCTTTTGTGTGACCAGGCAGCTCTGAAGCTTCTAACACCTGTTTTCCAGTCTTTGGAAAGAGTTCCTGGCCTTAAGGATACGGGGGGTCTCAGCTAGGGACTGTCATGGGCCAACTTGGGTTTGTATCCTCACTCCTTTGCAGTTCTTGGCACTGTGGAGTTTGCTCTTTATGGGCTCTTTACAGGCAGCTTCTACCCACTCAATTATGGCAACATTATCCCTGCAAAGCAGGGGCTGAGAACACAGGTCTTGTAATGGCTCAAGCTCCAGAAGTCAACTGGGTTTGCAGATCTGTGTCCTCCTCCCCTAGTGTCAATGCTGGCTTTGTGATCACTTCACAGCCTGTGTATTTTGGGGCAGCCTGTGGCTTTTGTACCTGTAAGGATGACTGAGTCTGCATCCTGACTATTTATTTGGAGAGTTAATGTTTCTTACACTGTTCTTCTTCCTGGTCCTAGGCTGATCTGAAAGCACAGGACTGCAGCAGTGAAGCAAATTTCTCTGTCATCCTTTCCTTGGCAGGGAGGCTGATGTGTGCGGACAGGCACTAGCATCTCTGGCAGTGGGGTGGAGGATGTGTTATGACAACCCAACAGTTATTAATTCAGCCTGCTGCGCACAGAAGAGGAGCCTCTGAAGTAACTGGGAGAGACGGGGCCAGAGGTGTTGGCTGATTCTGACCAACCTGACAAAAGGAGATCCAGCAGTGGCTGAGCAATCAGCCACTTAAGTTGTCTTTTGCTGTTTCTCCTGTTCTACCCCTTCACTACTGCATATCTGCAGCCTACCCTACCTGTGAGCAGTTACAATAGGTCAAAGGAATTACAGCAGTTCCAGGCAGGAGCAAGGAGAAAATGAACTCTCTGGGCTTGAGGTACCCTGAATACCGATGGGTATGTGAGCCTGGGCTGGGGCAGATGAGTCAGGCTGGAGTGCTTCAGCTCTTCTCTGCACCGCTGGCATCCAGCCCTCCTTTCTCCCTCCCTCCCTCTGTATCAGGTTGCTCTTTGACCTGCTCCTGTAACTCTGCAAATGATCTCATTTGTTCCTCCAAATTTAAAACACTGTAGAACCCAGATGCAAGGTGAAAGCAAGAAACTCGTTGAACTCTATGCAATTTTACGAGCTTGTAAACAAAGCTGGCCCAGCTGAGGTTCAGAAAGTCAGGCTGCTGCACAGCTACATCGTAAACACATCTGACTCAAAGTGTTGCTGCATATGGAGGTCTGTTTTTCATAATATCATCTCCCCCCAGCCCCTAATGAATCTGTGAGTACTGGCTCTTAACAACAGTCAAGTCTGTTTTTGTGGCTGGCTCAAAAACAACAGTGCAAAGCCCCACACCAGTCCATCACTGCAGGTTTTACTCAAAGGACTGTAAATGCCTTTAGGAAGTGGAAGAAGCACCTGCTGCCACTTGTTGCTGGATGCTACCAGACTATTCTTAAGAGGCTCCTGATAGCTCTGCAGCCACTTTTTCAATTGGGGTAGGAAGCATCCTTTCCCAGTATACTGATGCCACTCTAATTTGGGTGGTTGCATTCTTCCAGACTAGATCTATACTGCAAGGTTTTTCTTCATGTATCCTAAGCCTAGTATAATACTGCTGCATGTAGTTGAAAAGATGCTGCACTTCACCCCAGAAGTGGCTGTATTTTGGTGTGGGGTGACTTTTTCGGATGCTTTGGGATGAAAGAGATCATCTATAAGCTAGACCTTACCTCACTGTGCAGTCATTCCTAGTCACTGAGCAACTTTTGAGAAGAAAAAAACCCCAACTGGTGAATGCAGGGAGTAAACATGTCTATTTATGTTTATCTTCCAAGTCAAACATAAATAAGAGCTGACTTGAGGCTGGAGAGTGCATGACGCACTGTTAACTGAGAACTGGCAACGCAGGGCCTGATCCTCTGCTCTAAGTCAGAACGGCATTTCTGGAGTCAGTGGAGTTCAAGTTCATGCACTCCAGCCATGCAGCCTGTAGCTGTTTAAAAGTTAAGTGTGACATAGTGGGACAGTGAGATGAGCCATGTGTGGTCAGTGTTTGGAGGAAAACCTGGAGCTGGATGCAGATGTCACTGGTGATTCAGTCGCTATCCACATCCTCTGTCAGAACCAAGCTGGTGTCTCAGCAGGAGCTGGCAGAGGTCTTGCCTTCCAGCCCAAGACCGTGGTGCGTGAAGTCCAGTTTGGTTACTGGTACTTTGGGTAACTGCCCACCTGTGCTGAGCTGCACCAGCATTCCTGTGAGTTCAAGGGGGGAGCTTTTACCCTCATTGTTCTTCCAGTGCTGCGGAGCCGCTTTGCTTCCTTTCCAAATGGGGAATTTCCAAATCACCATATATAGATAACCCCTTCAAACAAAAACCTCTATGCAGAGCTGAAAAAAAGGCCGTGTTCCCAAAAAGGCTGTTTGTTCGAGCTGCGCTAATTTGCCTCAGAGAGGCTATTGCATCTCTTCAGAAGCTGAGTGCTGTTTACATCCCCCAAATGTCAGGGCAGCTGCAGCCTGAGGGCACAACCCTCCGGTGTGCAGAACACTGAAGCGTAGTGCTGGGGGTCTGTGGTACAATAGATGTGTGTGCTGACATCACAACCAAATCACGGTAGGTTGGTTGGTGGTGGTTTTCCTTTGGTTTTAACAAACATTAGTTGTCCTTGAGCTGTTCTGTAGCTTGGTGTGGTAAGATGATGATGATCCAGAGGGAATTTCAGTCAAGTCAGTGGCAGGTGGAGAACTTGAGCCCAGCAGTGACAGGGAGCTGAGCTGAAGCTGAAATCTGCAACCAGATTCTGATCCAGATTAAACAGGAGCAGAACTGGAGTGATAGTGCTGGCTTCAGAGCACAGGATGCAGCTAGAGAAGAATCGACACACGCATGTCCCACTCTTACTGGAAACAGGATCTGCCAATTACAGTAAAGTTTAAAAATAAACCAAAATTGTGTAAGATTTAATTATTTTCCAGGCTGTTTTTTCCTGCTTCCACCTATCCCAGCATGACCTACAGGGACATAATGGCTGTAATGTCTCCGGGCTGCAGGGTGTCAGACTGAGTGGCATTTACATTGATAAAATGACAATAAAGGGAATTATTCTAAGATGAGCAACACTTCCATGGAAAGGCTTCCTTGGGAAGTGAGTAATGTAAGGAAATCTTCTCTATATACCCAACAGCTCCAGCCAAGGACCTCTGAACAAGCATCTGTGAGCCCTGGGAACCACGCTCAAAGCATTTCTAGACCACTGACTCTGCTGTCACTCATAGGGTTATGCTATGTGGGACTAAGGTATTGCACAACCTGATATTGCAAAGATCATTTGTGATGCAGCTGGGTACCAAACTGGGGGGGGGAGGGGGGGCACACGACGACACATAAGCAAGTGCCCAGTTTAACTGCTGACTGAATCCAGGCTTCTCAACTGGATCTGATTTCTTGGGCCTGTTCTGATTTTCCATCTGGTTGATGAGTTTGGACGTGACTCTTTTCCCCTACCCTGCACAGGTCCTTGGCTCCTAACTCCTCTTCACATTTTTTTTTTTTACAGTTCCCAGGAGGGGGAAAATTAAATTAGAGAAAAATATTGCTCACCAGTTTCAGAAATCCCACAGGTTTCCAAGCATTCTTCCTTTGCTACTTTTTAGCCTGTCTTGTTGGTCACTCCCCATGTTAAGGGATGTGATGATTGATTGATCTCTTCATAACTGGGTGTAACTTTCCAACTTTTCTCTACTAGTCATGTGTTAGATTTGCCCAGAAGCAGCACATATTAAAACCTAAGGAGAGGAAAAAAAAGGAAAAGCACTATTGCCACCTCCACCTGATGAGGCAGAGCCAAAAGCAGATGCATGGAAAGCAGGACAGTGATGAGAAGGGAAATCCATTTTGGTCCGTGTTTGTTCTGGCAGAAGCCTCCTGCATACAGAGGCTACTTACCCAGGAAGGCTGAACCTGGGGTCTTTGCTAGCTGCTCTCTGCCACATTCTTGTGCCCTTACACCCAGTAAGATATTTGTCATAGGTTTATCTTCAGGCAAGTGAGTCCCCTTTGACTCAGCAGTCACAAACTTGAGCACATACTTAAGGCCATACTGCAGGGAGATAATCGGTGGGCATGTAGGAGGCTGTTGCACACACCAGCTCTGCCAGGGAATATTGCTTCCTGCCTTTTCCTCCACAGCTGACACCTCCACCTTGGCAGCAGGTGCTTTCTGCAGGCTCTGCATTTCTTGATGACTTCTGCACTTCTTGATAACTTCTGTACCAGGTTCTCTCCAGGGTAAAGCAGCAAGGGATGGGGTTTGTTGGCACCTCCAGTGTCTGGCCGTGGGGCAGCCCAGGGGAAGGGACATGCTGGGTAGCACTAGGACCTGGGGGAAGGCTCAGCCTGCCTCCTCCCAGAAGATTAGCCAATATTCCCAGGGCAGGGCACTCTCCCCAGCCTTTCTTACTTTTTCTTTCCTCTATATACGTGTTTTTCCTTCTAGTTCATTCCAGAGTGGAGCAGCTTTGGATTTCTCTGAGCTGCTTTGCTCCCCCCCCACACCTCCTGGTAGCTGGACTGCTGCCAGTGTCTTGCAGGGCCAAAGTTTTATCTATAGGGATATATTTTTCAAACCAGCCCAGCTGCACACAGACTGCCTGCGATTGAATCCACGCTCCTGGGGCGAGTTTAACTCGGGAGAGGAACAGCAGCAGGGGTGCTGTTTGTGCCTCTCCTCCAGCTATTCCTGTCAAGATGGATTTATGACTTTAAAAGGAGTAAGGGGGGGAGGAAGGAAAATTGCCTACAGGAGCCAGAGCTTACACCACAGCAAAACACGCGTAAAGAAGCAGTCGGATCTCAAGGCATGAGCAGCATAGAAGTGGCACTCTGGGATCTGGTGGATCCTTGCACGTAATATGACTGATCTTAAGCCTTTCATCTGCCTTCACAGAGCCGAGCTTTTGGATTTAAGGTAGTTTGCCCAGGACCAGACTTTGCTATGTTGGCCAAGACAGTGCTTTCTCTTGGTCTGTGGCTGCAGTTTGCTGTGGGACAGAACACACCTGAGAGAGGTGAGTGCCTGGAAAGACAAGGTGTTCCCTTCCTGCTTTCCCCCATTTAATATCTCCTGGTCCTCAGACCTTCTCATAAGACCTTTTCAGAACAGGAGCTGAAGTTCTGTTGCAGCTTTAGGTGTATAGTTATACTCGTATGTTACTTTGCTGGCACAAGGAAAAAACAAACTAAAAATCTTTCTAAAATTGCTATAGTAGAAAGAAATGTTATCTTGCTTGTTTCCAGTAACGGAACAGAGACTGTGTCAGAAACTTGCAGTTTAGTGCAACCATCTGGAAAAAGTCAGGAGACTCCTCACTGTTAACCTATATACTGCACACATCGATTAAGAGGAGTAAAACCAGTGATTGATATTATACTTGTTGTCTTGTTCTCTTGCTAATCACAGTAATTCAATCATTATATTTCCTCTTTAAAATATTTTCTCTTGGATATACTTCAGGGTACTTGATTATGGGTCAGCCACACAGAACTGACAGCAGGGAGAGGGAGGTGGAGGAGGTTGTCTCCTTTCTGGGTCCTGCACCATGGTGCTGGGCAGAAGACTTAGCCCACCTCGTGATGGCTAAGCTGATGTGATTGCTTTTGTTCTGCCTTGTGTTCACTAGTAGAAAAAGATTCTGTCCTTGGACTGGCAGGCTGCTGCTGGCTGCCTCTGGCTTTCACCACACCTAAGAAATGTAATCTGGTGTGAAAGGAGAAGTGAACCTCTTGTCTACCTGGACAGGAGATCCTCAGACAGCAGCCCAGACTGCTGAGGTCAGATTCTGCTTCAGGTACACAAAGCAGACACTGTCTATTGCTTGGATCCCATTACAGGGGACTGGAATCTGTCCCTCAGTGACACAGGAATGGTGCTGCCGCCTCTGGCATTGTCACAGTGTTCCAGGTCTGTGCAGACAGCAGTTATTCCTGTTGCCATACATTCCTGCTGCCATGGGAGTGTGTGACTGTTCCCCAGCCCAGGCTAAAAATGATGATGCTCAGACTATCAGCAAACATGAAAAAGCAAGCCATGGTTTTCTGGAAGGTCTGCTGCAGGGGCAAAGTTGTGCAAATGTTGTGTTATTGATGTGCTGACTTTGGCTCGCGTGCTGCTGAGTGGCCTTGGAGGAAATGAACCTGCTGGTCGGCAAGGTGCCCGTTCCTCAGCAGCTTTCATGTGGGGGGTCTCCCAGGTGAAGCAACCTAAAGCAACCCTGAACAAACAGCCAGTCTGGCAGGACTCCTGGGCATGGGCTGGCTCTTGTCTGGAGGTGCTGTGGTGGTGTGACATGATGACAGGATGAGAGGACCTGTTTGAGAGGTAGTGATGCATGTTCAGAACTCTGTTTCCTAGAGACCTGACAGAATGTGAATGATTGTGGCTTTATTCGCAGCTGCAGAGGACAAAGCGAGGAAGCTACTGCGTGGCCAGTGGTGCTTCTACATGCTCAGAAATTATTAGCTTTTTCAGGACCATTAGCTATTGACTTAGTGCACCAAGGCACAAAGACAAGGCAGAGCATCACATGACCAGTTCCACCACTTTCCTCTTTGGGTCCTGAATCCAATCTTTGTTGTATCAGTGTAAAGTATGGCTGTTTGATAGTTTGAGCTTTGACAACTTAGAGTTCATTACCATTACCTGACTACTCTGGATGAGCATCAGTAGAAAATGATGGGGATGTTGCCATCCCTGTGGGTGACACAAATGTAAAAGACATGGCCCCATCCACAGGCACTTTGTAGAGAGCCCTGTGCTTGGTCATCTCTGAAGCACAGCTCAGTAACTGGCATAATACCATGATTCCAGGACTCTTGAGGATGTAAATAAAACAACAGAGATAGGGAAACTCCTGAAAAGATCGTAAGAGATGGCAACCCAGCTTCCTTCCCACCAGAGGAATTTGTCTGAAGGGACATTTCTCAGCCTGCAGCTTGTGATCTGTGGCATGGACGAGCTGGAACCTGCATGGGCGGTTTGGGCTTTGAGTCACACAAGTGTGTTTTGCTTGGTGGGGCTCAGCTCCTTAAATAGGCAGGTGATCGAGCTGTCTCCCGTGGCACGGGCCTCTCTGACATGGCTTTAAGTGTAAAACACCTCACTGGCTGGCTTGGTGGGATACCTCTCTTTCTGGAACAGGCGGTTCCTTTCTCCTCCTGCCTCTCACTGTGATCCCGAGGGGCCACAGGGAAGCACAGGCTGTGTTCTTCAGCCTCCCAACCTGGCTCTGCTCATAGTAGAACTTTTTTATCCTTGCATGGACAAACAGTGAGAAGGGAAGACAAACATGGAATTTCAAACAGATAACCAAGACAGGACATGATCTTTTTTTTTTGGCTGTTAAATCCTTTATGCTCAACAAGTTCCAAGTCCCATGTAAATCACGCCTGTGGTGTCTTCAGGTCCCAGCTGAGGGTGCAGAGAAGTCATGAAGCGGATGTCTCCTGTCAGCATCTCAGTGTAAAATGGGGAAGTCTGACCAGCTGTTTTTCTTCTGGAAAAGCCAAGTGTTTAAATAGGCAGCACTGTGACTCAGTGGTGACATTTTGCTCCCACATCAATCCTTTCAAAACACTTCCTTGCATGACTGGTCCATGTCTACTGACCACATATCACCTAGAAGGTGACAACAGGATACTGCCATGTGTTGTTCCCTGAACTTAAGTAGAGCATGAGAGATAGGGAAACTCCTGAAAAGATCCTAAGAGATGGCAACCCAGCTTCCTCCCCACCAGCAATAGGAGATCTGCCGAGTTATTCCTCAGAAGCCAGGGTCTGACAATTCAGGAGGCAGGGAGGTGCTAATGGATGCCCCTTCTCTCAGAATCTCACTGAAAGTGAAAATTCTTCATTTGGCATCTTGCCAAGCAGATGATCTTTCCCTGTAAAGCAAAGAAACTGCTTCAAAACAGCAGCTGTTTGTGTAATGCAGGGATTTACTGGTAACAAATCTCCACAGCCACACCTCTGGCGTGATGGGCTGTTTGTATTGGATGAAGGACAAAGAATGGGAAGATGTTGGAACTGAAAACCTAAACCTGAAAAGAATGATGATGGAACTGTCCAGTCATTTTATAAGCATTGTCCCACTCCTGATGTAGTGAGATCCTTTGTCGAGATTTCTTTTTTTATGGATCCCTTCTGCCAACAAAAATCTAAATGGGAGGGATTTGTTTCCATCGGATGCAGGCTTGAGTGTTAGGTAGAGGTAAGTGTGGTGGTATTTGCCTGCATGAAGGATTAGCCTTCTGCTCCACCCAGACAATGCCTTTAGCTCCAAAATATCTACCTGCCCACCAGTCAAACTGTCGCTTTTTTTAACCACTTGTTAACCAATGCTTTCTACCCTCTGGGCACAACCCTGTGGTGTCAAGCTGGAGCTCTTCCTGCAGACCCTCCCAATTACCACAGCTATTTCCAGCAACTTGGGATGGGTAAAAACAGTGTTTAAAGGATGTCAGCATTATGCCCAGATCTCACAGTGCCCCAGAGCTGCTGGGAACAGTTGAGAGTGCAGTTTGACAGGGGCATGGTGCTTGACTCTCCTGTCATGGTCTTCTCTTTTGAGCAGGTGTTCCATGCTGGTTTTCACTTGTGTGTTCCCCCATGCAGGTAGTTCTGTCAGCAGTGGAGTGTTGCTTGCAACTGCTGCTTTTATGGTGTATTCTGAATTCCCTTCCTGGTGTGCTAGTGCAGGTGACCTTGTTTACTGCTTGCAAACAGTGTCCTTTGGCCATGGACCCCTGTCCTGCCAGACTCAGAAGCTTTCACAGACATTTGTTGCATTATCTGCAAAATGAGTGATGCTCCTTGAACTGGTGAGGAGTGGAGAGGAGAAACAACGCTTTCCTCCTGGAAGGTGGCAGTTGTGCTGATGAGATCTCTGGCTACAGCTTGCCAGCCAAGCAAGCGGCTTGTATTTCTCTCAGCAGAGGTGAAAGCACAGAGCTGTGGCTACCTGCATTTGACTTGCTCCTGCAGCCAGAAGGTCTAAACAAGACCCTTGTTGCTCTGCCCTGCTTCGAATGCCGTTAGGAGGTGGGGAGCTCTGGGAACCAGTGACACAGGTCATGGGTTCAGCTCTCCTGTGTGATGGGTGATGAAATTGCATATGGCTATGGGCAAGTTGGAAAGCTTACTGGACTTCACTTTAATTTCCTGCTCAGTCCTGGATGCCAGGCTGCTGGGTGTGTGTGTGTCTGCAGCACAGGGCTGAGCTGTGTTGGGTCACACAGGGTTGGCTGTAATCCATGTAGGTTGGAAGTCCCCCTTCTGCCTCCTCCTAGCATCTCTTGTTTAGTCACCGCTGAGTAACTTTCATGATTTCCATTTCTGAGGGCTGTGATTTCTCTTGTTTCAGGAGATCTGGTAACCTCTGCCATCTCAGTCAGCACCTACTAGAGGAGGGTGGTTCCTGGGCTGCCTTGGTCTCTGTAGCAGCACAGTGACCCGTAGGCAGCATGTTTACAGACCATGTGTGCAAGCACCTTGGCTTTCTTCCAGCTCACACCCAGACTGTGAGATGCACTGAGTGTGGTCCTGACTCCTGCACATCACTTCTGTCCCCCAGCCTGTGGACAGCCCCAGCACACTCAGCCCTTTCTCCAGGGTACCTCCCTCTGACATTCCTCAGCACACAGACACTGACACTTCTGCCATGGGATGGATCTGGGCACTTGTGCCCTGGTTGTATCAGGCAGGCATCTGAATGGTACCCAGTGAGGGAAAGAAATAGCAGGGTAAAGACTGTCTGGATGAAGACTGGGCAAAGAGGATTGAGGCTCCTGTGGCTCAAGCCTGGATCAGCTCTCCCCCTTGGGCTGTACCCTGAGTGGCTGTGCTCTTGCTGGGTCATGATCTTTTCTGTGCTCATGTCATCAGGTTTCTCTGGTGTGACATGTAATGGACACCTCGTATTCACTCACTGGTCCCTTCCCTCCACTTGGTTTTGCCATCTCATATCTGCCTCTTGTAGTAGTGCCCCAGTGGGGGGTTTGCAACCCCCTGCTCATCTCTGCCAGGCTCCCGGATGTCTCTGGGCCTGCCTTGACATGGCTTTCTGCAGGGGAAGAGCTGTTTGCATGAGCTGTCTCCTCAGAGCAATTATTGTACAGGAACCTTGCCATTCAGTTGTCTGCTGCCTTGTGGTTTTTGGCTCCTGCACGTGGCTCCAGCACTCAACCACTGCGCTCCAGAGCCTGCATTGCTTGGCCTTCCCACATTCCTGATCCCTTCACTGATAGAGGAGCCCAAATGGGCCAGCAGAAATCTCTGGGCTGAGGATTTTTCTCCCTTTTTGCACCTCAAAAACTGTCAGGAAGCAGGGTGTTGGTGAAAAGAATTCCAAATTCATTATTGATATTCCAGTAACTATAAATCTCCCAAGCTCTAACAGTGGTAGAAGGAGGAGTTGCCTGTGTGTGCTTCCCACAAAGCACTTTAATTGAAATGGTAAGAAAATCAATCAGAGTGGGAGCCCAGGCCACACCCTCCCAAGCAAGTTCTTCCTGTGTTATTCTGCACAAATGGGGCTGCGCATCCCAGAGCCCTTTTGAGGTGCTGCTCCCATCTGGGAAAGGAGGTCAATGTGCATTCAGAAGAGCAAGGAAACATCAACTTAGCCTAGCTTTTAGCAAATGATCTAGGGAGGAGTCCCTCCACTCCAGACTTTCCTGCCAGCAGTGGTATTAAATCGGGGAGCTTTCTGCCAGTCTTGTGTGGACTGTAGCATTTGAACTGAGAGGCAGCCAGTTTTGAGTATCAGCCACCTCCCCTGGGAGAGCAGAGCCAGCAGTTTTTCTCATCAATTTTCTTTATCATTTCATTCTTTTCCAAATACAGCTTTTTTATATATATATATTTTTTATTTTCAAGACGCTGCTATTGTCATAAGATGGGTTAAACCTGTATGTTGTTTTAGGCCAGAATGTTGCTCCTGACCTTGGCAGTTGGTCTCATAACCAGGAATTTGCATCTTTTTCAGGGACTGCTGCGCCTCAGCTCAGAGCAGCAGCTCTGGATGGCAGAGGCTGCTCCCTGGCATGGGGCATGACTGACCTGCTGGCTCAGGCTGGTGAGGAATGTTCCCGGCTCAGCCTGGTGTTGTGTAACAAGGGGTGTCAGTACAAACTGATGTGGCTCAGAGGCATTTTTTTCTGCAGCAGTGAGAGCAGGATCCAGGACTTGAGGGTTTTACTTTTAGCTCTACCTTGATTCCTGTGCCTGAGCTCCTGCCTCTTTCCACGGCCCTGGCTTTTCGGTTTATCTGTAAGGGGTTAATAACCCATGTGATGGGTTAAGGACACTTCAGTGTTAACATCTAAGTGTTGGAAAGGAACAGTTGTGATCAAACAGATGAGTCTAAGCAAGGCTGTCCAATGAGGGAAGATGGGGTGCTAGGGAGATGGGGTGAGAAGTTCCTGGACAGTTGACATCAGGACTGAGAATAAAGCCCAGGAGCCCTCACACTTGGTGTAAATAATAATAATTAAAATGGGCAAGTCCTAAGGTGTCTACCCAGCAAAATTCTCGGTGAATTCTGAGAGCTGGCACAAGACAACCAAGCTTTCCTAGCAGATGCCTGATCACGGATGGGTTCAGATCATTCCACTAACTCACCTCCTCCTCTCTTCCCTTGCTAGGTGCCCAGCCATCTATTTCCAATTCAGAAGGGGACCTCCTCTTCTTGCTGGACAGCTCTGGCAGCGTCTCCTACTATGAGTTTTCCAGGGTCAAGGAATTCATGTGGGACCTTTTGCAACCTTTCACCTTTGGCCCCAAAGATGTCCAGACCAGCATCATCCACATCAGCACTACGCCCACCATGGAGTTCCCTTTTGACAGGTACCTGTCCAGTGGGGCTCTGCAACAAGCTATCCAGAACACCCGGCAGCTCATGGGTGACACTAACACAGGCAAAGCGCTCTCCTATGCCAAGGAGAAGTTGTTCAGTGATGAAGCTGGTGCCCGACCAGATGTGCCCAAGGTACTGGTTTGGGTGACAGATGGTTTTTACACTGATGACATCTTGGAACCCATGCAGCTCCTGAAGGACATGGGGGTAACAGTCTTCATTGTCAGCACTGGACGGGGGAATTACCTGGAACTGTCTGCTGCTGCCAGCCAGCCTCCTGAGAAGCACCTGTACTTTGTGGATGTTGATGACCTACCCATCATCACCAAGGAGCTTCGAGATGCCATCCTAGGTACGACAGGGTTGGGCTGTGGTCACTGGGAGTTTGCAACAGGGCTGCAGAGGAATTAATGCCTGGCTCTGCAGGGCAGGCAGTGTGAGAATCCTCTAAAATCAGTGCTCCTCCTGACCCACAGCTGCTGCCCTGCAAACTGAGGTGTGTTGTCCGCAGTGCTAGAGGTCCAAGGGCTTTTAGGAGGTCTGGGACAAATATCACTGTTTGTCTTGGAAGGTCCCCTCACTCACTGGGACAATTGCCCTTCTGCAGGCATGTTAGTGAGGTGCACTTGTTTGTGATGAGTTGTTCAGTTGTTAATGAAGGAAAGAGGCTCAGGCAGCCTAATATCAGGGTGACTTTTTCTCCAAAATGTTCTCTGGCTGCATGCCATCTGACGGAGACAGAGGACATGTGTTGAACACATTGTGGATGCAAAATGGGATGTGTATTGCCAGGAAGGGTTTGGTCCTGTCATCTCCCTCAAACTCTTGCCTAGGCTAGATCTGAGATCTCAAACTCCTGCCTACAAGTGGCTGGCAATTGTCCTCTTCTAAAGAGTGACTGGGGATGGTGCTTGCTATCAGCATGAAGGCTGTAGGAGAGGAATGCTCTTGTTCCATAAATTCCCTGTTGTAACATGTTCCCCATCCACTGGATCCAGAGCCTGACTTGGCCAGCACAGCCCTTGGAAGGAAATCCCAGCCCCAGCTTGTCAGGCTTAGCAGGCCAAGTGCTACCTCTGTTGCTAGCGTGGTTGTGGCGGTTGCTGTGCAGAGAGTAGGAACAGGCAGCAGATTTGATTTTTCAGCAGTCCTGTTTTTAAAAGCATCCAGGAAAGGGCCTGAGGAGACCCAAAGCCATAATCTGGGCCAGAAGACAGGCGTTTGGAAGCCAAGAGGAATATCTCATGTTAATCTGCATGCTGCAACTGCACAGCGCGTGTTCTTTTTGCAGCTCTTCAATGTCATCATGGTGGGAGTGCCAGTGACTGCAAAGCAGGGGCTTTGCCTTAGCCTCCCAGATGTCTCTGGGTTTGTTTGGAAAGCTGAGTGAGTTACTATGACGTTGCAGACTTTCCACTGGTTTTTCTGGAGGTTCTCTCCATTGGAAATCCTGTTTTAATTCCTGTTTTAATTTGGCTTCTGCTCTTGTGGGCTGGTTGGAGATGCTTCTGGAGTGTCCAAGTAACCCTTTCCACAGAGTCCTCAGCATGGAGCAATTTCTTACTCTTTCCAGTCATGATCACTTAACAGATCCCACACAGGGACTGCGTTCAATCCTCCACCTCTCCCCAGTACCAGCAGTGCTTCTACTGCACCAGGTACCACACAGCCCCCCAGATGTTCCGCTCTAAGCAGTTCAACAGTTCAATCTCCTCAGCTGTACCTCACTGGACAAAGGCAGACACTTTTATGTAGGGGTTGCTCGGCTAAAATGCATTTTCTTTGCCTTCAGAAATTTGATTAGAGATCCGAGCAGACAAATAATACAATGAACTGCCAAGGCTAAGTCTGGAGTTCACAGCGAGGGTTTTCAGTCCTAGACAGCAAAGCGGTCACTACTTGGACAGGGATACAAAAAGAAGGTGCCTTATGCTTCTGAACTGTATTTCTGTCCCACTACAGTTTACACTGAGGCCAAGGGATGAGAGGTCTCTGCCTCAGTTTCCTTTTTGAAAAGCCTGGCTGTGTCACAGAGCAGAGAAGATAGGCTGCTGCTTAGACATGGTGGTCAGGAAATAGTTCCAGTGATGCTACTATGCAGAAGAGTGCAAGACAGGGAGCACGGGTGGATGTGTATGTTTTCTCCCCCTCTTTTTCCTTGGCACATGGACCTGACACAGTAAGTCTGCAGAACACAGCTGGCTATGGTTCCCAGCCAGGCTATGGCCACTGCCACAGCCAGCTCCTGGCAAACACCTCGGCCCTTCCTAGTGTGAAGGCAGCTCTAGCTCAGCCTTCTTCCATTGCATCTTATAGATTGTGTACCCCACATATGGTGTTTGATGCTCCTTCTGGGGAAGTACCTTCAAATATTGTGAAACCAAGGCGTTTATTTGAGATGACATCAGGTTCTTTGCTAGCATCCACTTGCTCTTCACTCAGACAGCTGAACTGACAACTGCTGACTTGTTTAATCCTTCGGCACCATCTTCTGAGCCAAGTTCTGCAGGAGCCCACCTGCCCAGCAGTCACAAAACATCAGCCACTTCCCATGTATATTTAGAGCACCATATTTCTGAATTCAAACAAGGTCCTGGACAACTTCTGCTGCAGGGAAGGTTTGAGTCTGGAGTCCTCTGACTTTCTCACTTAGCACTGAATATAATAAGCAGGTGACCAGAGGCAGTGATCTCAGCCCTTGAATGTCCACCCTGGTGATGGAGAACTCTGTGTGTGTGTCCCCAGAACTGGAATTCTCCCGTCCATATCAAAGTAGGGAAATGGAGCCATGAAGCAGAAGTGATTAGTCCCAAGTCCTAGCTGAAGCTTCTGTGGAGAGGTGGTCATGTACCCATCGCTCAAACAGGTTTATCTGCTGCATGGCTGCATTTCTCACGCACATCATGAACCAAACAGCATTCCTGAAAGTCTAATCTTGGCCTCAACAATGCTCACGGGATGCCAGCACACTCAGGGCTGCAAAATGGTGTTTCATGTCACCAGGAGGCAGGAGGTGGAAGGCAAGGGTGTCACCAGCTGTCTCCGAGTGTCACTAGGAAGGCACTGCTGGGGTCCAGTACAAGAGATTAACTTGCTGCTCCCCTCGGGGAACAAGGAGGTGCTGGGAAGTGCGCACCACGGGCATCTGTTTCCTGGGGTTTGTTGCCCTTTTTATACCCTCAAGGCATCTATAATCTGGCAACAAGGGGCAGAGCTACTTGCCATGGGCTTCCCACAGCGTGTCCGTCAGGCGTTGCTCCATCACTTTAATCTGCCTCGTCTATTTGCAGTGTCCCTGGGCCCTGCCTCCAAGCCCACTGCTTTCTACTCCCTGCACTCTTGGCAGGACTTTTGGCTCGGGGGCCTTTCCTCTGTTCCCCGTTCCTTTGTGGCTCGGGGGGGTTGTTTGCAGGGCTCCCAGAGGGTGCGGTGCTGCAGGTGCCGTGGTGCTGCCTCCCACCCTCTGCCTTCTCTGAGTCCTGGGTGGAGTGGCCCTGGCTGGCAGTGCCTGTGGGTGGGAGTGGGCATGGCACAGAGAAGGAAAATGTTTCTGCCTGCCAGGGAGAGCCAAAGAACAGCTCAGAGGAAAAACTGAGGCTGGTTTATTTCGAATGGGGAAATTGGCAGGGACTCGAAGCAGCTCAGAGAGCTGATCTTCTCTCAGCTAAAGGATGAGTCTGAGTGTGCAAGGCTACCTCCTGTTCTCTTGCAAGTCTGGGCAGAGTTTTGTGCCTCCCCTTACCTCTGTGCCATGGGCAGGCACTGAGAGCTACTTACAGCACTCTGTGAATTGTTTTGGGCTTGAGCTGGAGAGTTCTTATTGTAAGGTTTCAGGAGTGACACTCTACAGAGCAAATTAACTTCTCTGAGGAAAGAGTATCTTTGTGTCTTTCTATGCCACTTCCCTGGAGCTAGAAACACTCTTGGGTGCTTCTGCCCCTCTGGAAGACTGGAGAACAGTGGAATTCTGCCCCAGATGGGCTCAGGAGGACATGTGTGTCAGAAGGGTCAAGTGGCAGAGGAAGCTGGGGGAGCTGCAGAGCCATCAGACGAAGTATTTGTGTCTGGCCTTTGGGGTCTAGAACTCAAAGGTAGCCCAAGACTTGAAGAGAAGCCTCTGTGCAGGCAGAGAGAGAGGCAAGATAGTGCAAGAGTGGCTCTAAATGTTGAATGTCACAGGACAATGGAGCTCTGTGAAACACTGCAGGGAGTGACTTCAGCTGGGATGAATGCAGCTGGCTCAGCCGATGCTGGATGGTCCTCAGTTGCTGCCCCTTCTTCCTGGCCACATGGTACAGGCAGGAGCAGGAAGAAATGTGTTTCTTCACACTCTGGGCTGCTTCACATACATGACAGAATTTGTGCTCCCGGACCTTTCCAAGAGTGCCTGGCTCACTGAATTGCTGAGAGGGGGGGTTGGCTACACCTGCCTGACTTCAGCTGGCATCCAGAGTTGCTGTAGCACCATCTCACATCCAGAAGGGTCTGTATTTTAAATGTGCTGTGTTTTGTGTATTAACATCAGTAGTGATTTCTTGATGCTCTTTCTCCTCCAGATGTTATCCAAGCAAATCGGCTCCATGCAGTAGATATCACCTCAAGCAGCTTCCGTCTGATGTGGCCCAAACTCCTCTCCCAAGAAACCGACTACTACATCCTAGAGTATGCCCCAGTAGATGATCTAGCAAGGAAGAGGACAAAGCAAGTGCCTGGGGCTCATACAAGCCTCATGCTAAGTAACCTTGCACCAGAAACCACTTATGAGGTGGCACTCATTCCAGAATCCAACGTCCACTACTTCCCTCCCCAGACAACGAGGGTTACTACCCTGGCAGGTAAGATCCACTGCACTGAGCCTCATGTGTGTAAAGCGAAGAGCACAGCCTTTGGTCTGCATCCCACAGCCTCACGGTCTGACTGCAGGAGGCAGATGGTTGTGGTCAGGACAGAACATAATGAGCTGCTTTAAGTGGGTCCCTGCCAATGGGGAATTTTGACCTTCATGGCTTGAGCAGCTGCTATGGGAACAAGGAGATCCCTGGCTCCTACCTGAGGCTGCAGGAACAGCTAGGGGAGAGCAGTGCTCGTGAAGGAGGCAAATGCTGCTTCTCCAGGCAGGTGTATCCCCTGTGGAAGGGGGAAGGAGAGGGGGAGAAGCCAGCTCCTCTGTGCACATGGGTCATTTGGGCCAGAATAATAACTCAAATTTATGCTGGATAGCAACATGCCAAAAAGTGACACTCAAAAATCTGAGCAGATGTGACAAAGTCAAGATGAATTTGCATCCAATATTAATTTTCTGAGTAGTTTTGCCCACTCCTTGCTGCACAGGTCGGGAAAATGTTTTCTTAGGGCTGAGCTGGGTTGTGCTGACTGGGATGCCCATTGACATCCACTTGCTGGATGGATTTTCTTCCACCTCCTGGAGGCTGGTATGGTGCAGGTCAATTATGCTCCTCCGACATCATTCTTATCCCCTGAATTCCATACTCATTCATGTCTTTCTATGTTGCTTCCAGAGGAGATCAGCCCAGCTCAGATTCTCATCTCAGAGTCTGGCCCTCGCAGCTTCCATGTTAGTTGGGGTCCTACACTGGGCAGTGTGATCAGCTATCAGATCCTGTATGGACCACTCCCTGGGAACTCAGTGGAGCTGCTGGAAGTGGATGGCAAACACAACAGCACTGTGGTGGAGAATCTGGCACCCAATACAACCTATCTGGTGACGGTGACCGCAGTCTACCAGTCGGGAAAGGAGAAATCCTTATCAGCTAAAGCATGCACTCAGGAAGGTGAGTGAGGAGCACTCTACTGATAGGAAACTCTCTGGGCACAAGGTGTCTCTGAAGTGTGCTCATTTCTTTGCACAGATCATCTGCCTCCAGGGGAATCCAGAGCACTTGGTCAGCCCAGTTAACTGGGGAGGGATGAGAGAAGGGAAAGAGGCACAAGGAACTAGTTGGTAAGGACCACAAATGGCCCATGGTAACGTGAATCTTCTTTCTCTAGAGGGCTCTAAAGTGAGGCACCTTCGCTTTGAAGACATGGGCCCCAACACCCTGAAAGCCTCCTGGGACTCTGCTGATGGGAAGGTCCTTGGTTACAGAGTCAGATGCCGGCGGCAAACTGGCTCTTCATCTGTCATCAGCGTTTCACCGCAGATCCATAGTGTGCTCCTCACGGACCTGGCTTCGGGCACCACTAACAAAGTGTGTGTGAAGCCCGTGTACAAGAACCAGCCGGGCAAAGGGCTGTGCCGCATGGTGCACATGCAGCCAGGTGAGCTGGGCTGCAAGGCAGAATCCTGGGGTGCTTTAGCCAAGGGAAAGTGTCCTGAAGGGCACTGAAGTGCTGGAGATCCAGCACAGAGGAGCCCTTATGGTGAAATACTCTGTGGTCATCAGCTAGTTTGCCAATAGGGCTTCATCACGGCCACCAGCCCAAAAGATGCTGTCCAAACATGGGCTCTTCCCCCATTTTTAAGAGCAACACTCCTCCTAGTGGCGTTACCAGAAAAACTGTACAGTGGAGACAGTCCTGCAAATAACTCTGGGATTACAAGGGTGGGAAGACTGCCAAAAACTGGCATCGGGCATTAGAGGTGATGTTTAGAAGTCATTTAAACTCTTGGCTACCCTTCACTTTTCACCCTGGGAGAGACAAGGTAACTGCTCTCCTCCTTCCACTGCCCAGAAGCCAGTTACTGTCAGGAAACACAATGGGCTGCAGTGAAGTAAGAGCTAAAAAGCATCTGTGTGACCGTGCAGAATCACAGCCTCTCTCCCAGCAAGAGGCTGGAGTGATAGCAAAGGTGACCACAGGGATGAGATCTCAGACTCTGTCAGGTTTGGAGCATGGGTGGATAAAGCCAATGTACTTTTTGTGTCCTTCCCAGCTACAGAGGTGCAAGGATACAAGCAGCAGAGACAGCGAGCGTGACAGGCTCTGGAGTGACCCTATACCCGGCAAAGCAAGGAACCTTGCTTAGACACGGACGAAAAGGAGGGGTCAGGGGAGGAAACCGGGAAGCTCACAGATCATCTCCCAGCCTGTGCTGTCTGCTGAGGTGTCCTGGTTGTCAAGCCAAAAGGCTGTCCCTGGCCAGCTCCTCCCAAAGCTTAACGGTTTGGTTTGGCTGGATGGGATGACCAGTCTGACTCATAGACCCCAAAGCTGTACCCTCTTCTATATATGTCTGACAAATAACAAATGGCAAAGTGGTGACCCCTCACTATCGCTTGCTTACTGCCCATTCTCTATTTATTAAATGTTGATAGAGTTTTATGTTTGCAGCTTATGAGCATGTTCAAAACTCAGCTGTTTCCTGCCCTGGCCTGTCTTTCTGGGCACCTGCACTTGGAGAAAGATTACAGGGGGTCAAATCCATTCCTGCTGTCAACAGCCTGTCAAACTGACACTCGTCAAAGAGCAGCTTTCCTCCAACTCATCCAGTGTACTCACCAGGTAGCTCAGATTAGTCAGCACAAAAGTAGAACATCGCAGGGAAGAGCAGCGGGAGAAAGAAGAATACAACAATGTACAGTATGTGGAGGAGACCAGGTCAAAGTCACAGGGATTTCTGAGAAGAGGGAGAAAAGGTGGTTAACCCACTTGGCCTTGGGCCAGGGCATGGACATCCTGCCTTGTTATCAAGTGTGAGGGTGATGTGGTGTTCCCAGGTGGTCTTTGGTTTATGGCAGAGCTTGGTTGGTGAACTCAAATGGAACTCGCCTGGCTCATGACCAACGAGTGACTGTGACAGACCTGCCATCAGGTTCACCAGATTGGCTGCAAGTCCTGTGATCGGAGCAGCTCTAGGGAGACTAATTAGCCTGTTCTAACTAATCATGGCCAGTAAGTCTCCAGCTCTAGCATTCCAGGCTCTATCCTCTGTGCTCTGAAAACACTGTGCACATCTTCAGTGTCTTGTCCTGGGCTTTCCACCCAGTGCTAAGTTTGAGCTACACTTCAGAATCAGAGGTTTGTGGGGGAAGAGTGAATCTGATTCTTTCCCTCTGGCCCCAGTCTTGAATTTGCTGTCACTAAGCAATCTGGAAACAGGAGCTGGGAGGAAAAAGAGGAAAAAAAAAAAAAAAAAAAGACAATTTTAATACCTTAGTGACAAAGCTGTTAGAGCAGCACAGTTCCAAAATTCAGGGCTTAGGACTGTAAAGAAATGTGCATCTTTTCTGGTGAGAAAACCAGTGTCAGTGGGAACACCTCCCCTTGGTAGTGCTTGCTCTAGTTTGAATTTATTGCTTATTTGCCCTACATGTGGAACTTTTTTAATGCTGAGCTGTATGTTGGAGAGCCTCCCTCCTGTGAACCCTCCGATAGCTCTGCTGAGGGGCTGCTTCCAACAGCTCCTTTCAGGTCTGAGAGGAGATTTGTCACCCACCTGGCCTCCCCAGCGCTGAACTCCTCCCATCCCGGGGTTTGTGGAGCATTTGCCTTGGGCTGGCTCCTTGTAGGAAGCGATGGGAGGGAGGTGAGAGGTTGGGTGAGTCTGTGAGAGGATTGCATGTGATTTGTGCTCTTCTGCAATGAGATAATCTCCTCCCTCCTTGCTGTAGGACTTTTCATTTTGCACAACCCCTTGCCTAGTTTACTAACACATTAACGTGTCACGCCCCCTCCCCCCCATTGTAATATACCCTTCGGAAGAGAATTAAATGCACAGTACAAGAGCTATTGGGTGATGACGTCATTCTTGATGGCAAAAAGGGGCAGATCTGTGAAGTGAAGCTTCTGTTCCAATGCGGGAGGGGAGGAGGGGGGAGGTGTGTGAAAAGCAGGGATGTACCTCAGCTTTAAACGACTGCGGCATAGGAGTTGTGTCCATCAAACCGGTCGTCCGGTTTGCACGGAGCTTTACCCCCACCCCGCCAAAAAAATGACGAGATCAGAAATAGATGAATAGGAATAAACGAGTCTCAATAACGTCTCTGCTCCAGTAAGAACTGTTTTACGAGGAGAGCGGAGAGCACAAGCCCCGGGGGTCCCAGAAGCCCCGACATTCCCTCTCTCTGCGGAATATAAAAAGCTGTGTTTTTAGATGAGCTGTTCCCGGGATTTCTTCAGGCTCCTCACACCTTCTGACGCACGGTGGTGGTGGGAAGAAAAAGAGAGAAAAAAGCCCCTTGACGCTCGCCCCCCGCGCTGCCCCGCTGGCTGACACCACGGCGGGATTTTCCGTGCGAGCTTTGGGGACGTTTCAGGCTCTTTTTTCCCCTTTTTCCTCGTTTCCCGTTTTCTGACCGCTTTGACGTCATCAAACGTTCGCGTTCCAGGCGCTGCGATCGGGAGCAGCTTTGCCAGTGACATCACGTCGTTAGCTGTTAAGGGCGTTCCCATAGCAACGCCGCCGCCCTCCCGTTGCCGCCCGCCCCAGTTTGTCCCTCCCCGCCCTCCGTCCCCCCGCCCCCCCCGGCCCCCCCCCCCCCCCCCTCCCCCCCCCCAACCCCAAACCCCAGCCCCCCC
>JANHGN010008200.1:0-101079 GCA_024605025.1 Megaceryle maxima
CCTTTTTTTTTTTTTTTTTTTTTTTTTTATCTTCTCCCCCTGTAGTGCAAAATTCTCCGCTTCCCCCTTTCCTCCCCCTCGCCCCTGCCATATGGCTAACCTCCCCCCTCCCCTGCAAGGCTGGTGAAATCTGGAGGCAGAGACTGGCCCCCCTGCCTGCGTAAGAGCCTCCCGCCGTCGCGCCCGCCTCTGGCCGAGGGGCTGGGGGCGCCGGGCCAGCCAGGGCGGCTCTTATTCTGAAGGGGCCGGAGGGGGGCTTCATTTCCTGACAGCTATTTACTTAAAGCAAATGATTAGTTTTGGAAGGATGGACTATAACATTGAATCAATTACGGGACGCGGTTTGTGAGACCATTACAGTCGGATCGGGAGGGAGGGAGAACGGGAAGGAAAGGGCAACTGAGAGGGGAAAGTCACAAAGACGTGGACATATTTTGGATATTTTACAATCTGCAGGACTGGGGCTGCGGATTATAAGGAAGAAGGTAAGACGTGAGGGGCAGTTTCCTCACTTTTTTTTTTTTTTTTTTCACCTTTTCTCTTACTTCTTTCCTCTCTCTTTTATTTTATTTTAATTTTTTTCCTTTATTTATTTCCCGTTGGTTTGAGATTTCCCCCCACTATTTTTCCCAATTCTCTGAGCCGGGCAAGGGGCTCCTTCCCGCGGGGCGCGGGCGGCGGAGGACGACGAGCGCTGGCGACCCCCACGGAGGGGAGGGGAGGGAAGAGCCGGCGCTCCGCGGGCCGTCGGGGCGCGGCGGCGAGCAGCGCGGGCAGCGCTAATGACAAACATATTGGGACGGCGGGGGCCACCGCGCTGCATTCCTGCCGCGGGGGCGAGAGCGACCCGCCGAGGTTCCGCCGGCAGTGGCGGTGCCCGCCCGGGGAGGACGAGGGGACGCGCACCGACAAAGTAAGCGGCTCTCTCTCGCATCCCTTGTTTCTTTCACCCCACTGCTCTCCTGTCCCTTCCCCCATCCTTTGTTTTTCATTATCTTGCACTCTTCAGATCCCTCTTCCCACCTCATTCCCTCCGACCGGGTAGCCTAAAATGCTCTGAGATCCCGGGCGGAGGCACGTACGCAACCCTCCCCCAGGCCAAGCCGATCTCCATCTCTGCGCGCCCCGTCTTTTTTTACACGTCTCAGCGAAACGGAAGATGCTGAATTTAGGCAGGACTGGTACCTGGAGCATTTCCAGCTTACAGCCCTCTCTCGCAACGGGAACGCCAGCCCTGCCGCATGCCCCGCCGGACTGCTGAAGCCCACTGCCTCCTACCCCGGTGGGTGGGGGGGCACAGTCTCCGTGGCCACCGTTTGGATTTTGTCAAGAAAAATTGCCAGCCTCTGCCAGGCTGGAGTCCCCTGGAAAAGTCCTAGGAGCAAGTAGGAAATGGCTTTTTGGCTGTCCGCGGCATTGCTCAACATTTTTGGACGCGGATCCCGCAGCCCAGGAGCCGTTCCAGAGAACAGGACTTGGACAGCTTTTCCTGGAGCCAGCAGCGACAGATCTAGGGAGGCAGCCCCCGGGCTCGCCCGCATCCCAGCTGGGACATGGCTGCGGGGCAGAGGCAGGGGCGATGCCCTGGCCCCCAAGCGTGCCGGGGACATGTTTCCAGCGCCCCTCGACGGAATTTTCGGCGTCTCTTGCAGAGAGCTTGTTCCATCTCCCTGGCGCTCCTCCGGGGCCCAAGGCTGCACGTTTGGGGCGGACAAAGCATCTCCTCGGCCCGTATGGGGACCGACGGACCCGGGGGCTGCGGGCACATTGCTCTTTCTTGATCCCACAGCTTCGACCTGGGGTACAACGTGTGTCCCTCGTCGAGACTCCCGCCCCTTCTTTGGACCCCGCGCCCTCGGGGGTCCTTGCCTCTCCCGACAGAGAGGGCTGGAGAAGAAGCCTTGGGTCGTAGCGCCAGCAGAATTAGCCAGCCCCAGAGGGAAACACGACTACACTCTGCGCCTCTCCATCTTCCCTACCCTACTTTTCTTTTTCTTACCTACCTCGCATGGAAAAAGGAAAAAAAAAATTGCTCCAGCTTGGCACAGGCTTTCTTATTGTTTCCCTGACAAACAAACAAAAAAGTGTATGGGAATTGCCATGTCTGCTAGGTTGAGCTCGGTGTCCCGGGCAGACTTTGATCCGCAGCGGCTTTAACCGTCGGGCTCTGACGAGGGGCTGTGAACCGAGGGGGCTCCCTGGGGGCTACCGCTCGGACTCACCGCGGGCAGGCACGGTCTGGCAAGCGCCTGCAGCCTGATGGAGGGCTAGAAAGTGTGAACGTAACGAACCACCACCGTCCCCTCCCAGAATGCCCAACCCAGTTCCCGCTGGCTGTAGGCAGCCCGCTATCTCCCCGACGGGGCGCACTGGGGGAATGCGGGAAGCTTGTTACGACCTTCGCATCTCCCGCGGCCGATGCAGAGCCCAGCTGGGGACCCGGCTCGGCTGCTTTAACTCCGTGTCTGTGGATGGGGCAAGACATGGGATCAAAGCAAGGAGACAGGCATCAAAGGTTCCTCTGTCATCGGCTGATCAAAATCTGAACTGTGGAGATGAGACTTTTAACTCTGGGTCTAGAGACTGTAGGGAAAGATCACCCAGCAAGGGACTTCAGTTTTAGCTTCCAGTTAACAAAGAGCATTTTAGAAAAGCCCTCAGCTAAATAACGCTTTAGCCAACCTCAAAGCTTGGGGGGAAAAAAAAAAAAAAAAGTTTGAAGAAAATTGAGACTGGATGAAGCACTGGGATTTAGAAGTCTACAAGTAAACCGTCTCTCCCAGCCTGCAGGCTCTCTCCTGTTGCTTTAAAATGAGACCCCTTGTTCTGGTACTTCTCTCCAGACACTAAGGAGCAGGAGGTGTGCCAGTCTGGCTGCTATTGGGCACTGGGGCCATCTTCACTGTTATTTACTCGTTGATATGTGTTAAATCTTCATGCAGCTGTGAGAGTAATATATGGGTATTATATTTCAAGAAAGCAGGAAGTAATAAATATTTTAATAAAATACCTCTCCACAGTACTGCAGTATTGAGCTAGGATTCAAGTACAACATATATAGATGGTCTTCCAAATCCCAGACGTTGCTGGTTATTTCTAGCTATACCAGTTGGTCTAAAAATGAAGGTGAAATGTAAAACCTTAAACAATCCTTGCCTTGCTTGCAGCCTTAGATCACCATGGCCACAATGGCACTACTTCTGTACGTGAACTCTCAAAATTTTAATAGAAGATGTTTGCTTCACTTGTTTTAAAAAACAGGGAATGATTTTTGAGAGATTACTTTTACTGGTGGAGGCAAGAATTTCTGATAGTTTTAAAAAAGCAAGTAAGCAATCCTTTCTCTCCCTCTCGCCTTGCTCTCCTGCTTGACTCATCTCTTTCAAGCCAATAAAGCTTTGCTTGAGCACCCAAGGGAAAAGTTTGCAACAGCTAGGCTTCCTTGCTCTTGTGGTCAACAGAGATGGATTGTTTTTTCCATGCAGTGCTTCTGAGCACTTGAATTGGGATCTGAGGTGTTCTTTGAATTGATCCTGAGAACCTAAGTGAGATGCATTCCTGGGAAGTGCCAGTCTTTTTGTCTGTTTGCTAAGACAGTCTAGAAAACCCTTTTTGAACTGAGTGGAGAAATTAAAAATTTGCAAGTTATCCCTTACCGTTAGCTCCTAGACTGGTAGAGTCTGTCCTTGACGGTTAGGCTAAAGAGCTGGGGCTGATTAAAGTGTCATTGGGTAGCAGCCATCACCGTGTGTCCTGCAGAGCCTGAAGCTCTCTCCAGGAGCCAAGCGCTGGGCTAGTCTTGGTGCATAGTTATTCCTGGGTACAGATTATGCTGGATGCAGTTGCTTGTAAAGGGATGTGGAACAAACTTCATTTTATGAGCATATTTATGGCAATGTTTTTCACTGAAGATATTTTCTTTTGTTGTTTGAGACTTTCCCCAGTGAAACCTTCAGACCCAACTGTTAGCACTGCAGGGCAGCAATGCTCTTTTGTAAAACAGAGTTTCCAATTTGGGAATCAAGAAATGTTTCAGGAGGTTCTGTCTGAACATTTGCATTCAGCTGGCGACATAACACCACAAGAAAAAATTGTTCCCCTCTTCTCTTGGGCTGGCCTTAGCCCTTCCTGGAAGAGATCAGTCTTCCCAGAAGAACAGAGTGCCACTCTGACAAAATCACCACTGAAATTATCCAACCCTCTCATAACAAGTATAATCACATCATTATGTGCCAAGAACTGCAATTCAGCTACTGTCCTATCACATGTGTAAATACGGAGCAATAGGGACCAGTTTGGCTTTATTATTATTTTTAAATCGGTGAGCTTGCGTGAGATTAAAATATAAGAAATTTTAATTTCAAGTTGATCCAGAAGACTCAGTTTAGGTCCCATCTACTACGTTGGTGACTAGCATTGCCTTCTGCTCGACGACGTTTGGCTCATTAACGTGAATCAACATTGCCATCCTGTGGCCAAGAGGATGAACTGTAGTGTCTGCTTAGAAAATCAGTCTGGTAGTCTCCAGTCTTCTGGTAGATGGACTAGTTTTCCGTCTGGAAAGAGGTCTTTGATTTACAACAGTGTGAAAAAAAAACCAACAAACCAAACCGTTGGCTCTTCTTGGTCCACTACAGTGATTTCTATCTAGGTCATGTAGAACAATCACCTAGGAATATCATCCTTTTCTAAACACATATTTCCACTGGATTTCTGGCTATTGATTTTACTTTGTTTGTGGTGCAGTCAATGAAACGCTTCTCATCTGGAAGGTCCTGCAACTCACTGAGTGTTTAGAAGAGTGACTCCTCACTGATAACAGTTCTTCAGATGTTATTATCCTGATTTTTTTTTTTTTTTTAATCACTAAAATACACAAGAGAGATACCGGGATTTCACTCGCATCCTTTCAAACCCCTGCAGTTAAAGTAGATGCAATGACTGTTTTACCTTAGGCAATCAGTCTCCCCCTTCAGAGGCTTTGGCAAAACCCTCATGACATCATCTAGGTTTCACTATAACACATCCCTGTTTCTATTTTAGCTAGTAATGTTCAAGGTATGCAAGGAATTAAGCTTGGCTCAAGTTTAGATTGTATGAATGTTGTCAATACTGGGCTTCAGCCTGCATAAATCTACTGGCTTCAGTGAGGTTACACCAATTTATGGTTTGATGGAGTGGTGTTAGGAACTGGACCTGATGTATTCAGGGCTGGGATTTGTGTGGTTTAGACAAAGAGGGCTGCTCTGCCACAAGGAAGGTAAAAAAACCCCAAATAAGTGCATATGAAAATTAGATTATCATAAATAAACAAAGCCATGCTAAGTATACGTGCTTGGTATTGTGGGAATGATTAAACTTTCTCTTGCCCAGAAGTGTGAAATTGTACCTGTGTTAAACCTTGACTCCAGCACTGATATGTGAGGATATGCTGGTGATGTGACTTCAGCATGCTTAAGTCAAATGCATGATGTAACAATATCCATTTCAAATAGATTTTCAATACAGATGGTGGCGAATCCGTAGTACATTATTCTGTCTTTCACAGTGAGGACATGTTGCTCTGGGTCTTGATGAGATTAACGTGTCATTGAGGAAAGATCAAAGCTCTGGGTTGTGAAAGAATAGCCAGATGGAAAATGCAAATTTAGTTAAGTCCTTGTGTTTTTAAACTGCAACAGTAGATTGAGGCACTCAGCTCTTATTGAATTCTATGGCAGCCCAACCAAGACAGCAAATTAAAATTGAAGTGGCAACACTTTGGAAATGCTATCACCTGTACTTACACCAGTACAGTCATGGGGCTTCGGTCCTCACACACACAGCTCTGCAACAGTGCAAGCTCATTTCAGCAGAGCTTCTGCAGACTGGTGTACAAGAGATGAGCTAGCTTTTTTTTTTTTTTTTTTTTTTCTCCTTCTGTGCTGTGTTACTTGCACTGAATAGTATGGAAAAAAAGAAAAAAACCCCATAAAAACAACATGAGACACAAGAAGGGAAGAGATCTACCTTTTCAAAGAGAAAAGGCAGAAAGAAATTTGGCAGAAAGTGGAGCAACATTGTGATGTGAATATTGTGAGGGTATGAGTCAGATCAATAAAGCAGACCAGATAAGTCTTTAAAGATTTACAGTGGGCTACTTTATTAGAAATAATTACAGGATATAAATGTGATAAAAATGATCAGGAGGCTGAAAACTAGGGACTTCTTTGATATACGAGAATCTCTTATCAATGGGAGACAGGTATGTAAACACATGTCAATTACTGTTAATTGAAAAATGAGGCAAAATGCCTTGTCTCTGCTGGAATGTTGTTAGCTGAATTTCTGAAGTTGTTTGTATATGGTTTTGAAGCTGGTGGTTTGTAATTCTTCTAATCCTGCTTTTGAGACCTTGATGTTTGATTCAAATATCAAATGCTTTTTGCTTTGCAAAGGCATGCTGTCAACTCCACATGTTGCAGGAGGAAAGTGGGACTAGTTCAGAAACACTCCTTGGCATATTGCAAGAATTTAACTCCCATATGGCACTGGCATATCACAATAACTAATGCACCTACGTGCTTTCCTATCTCAGCATTGGGACCTGTATACCAGAGGGTGAATAGAAACTCTCCAGACCCTTTGAAAAGTAGTCCTTGTCTTGGCACATCATCCTTTATTTTACTCCTTTGTCTGTGTTTCAGAGTAGGGGCTCTTTTGTGCAGTCTTTTTTTAATCAATATTGGTTCTGGGCCAAATCCAGATACTATTGAAGTCACCAACAAAATGTCCATTGATTTCAATGGGAACAGGAGTTATAGAAGCTTCTTTGGAAATTACATAGTAGCTTGCTTGATGGTTTTATGTAGAAATGTTGTTAGGTGGCACAAAAATTGCATAGATCCTTATTGCTGTCATTGCCTCCTGATGACTGATGCTGCAATTATTGCATATGATCTATGAGTCTCCACACTGCTGGGGAGAAGAGACGCTCTGTGAATGGCAGTGCTGGTTTACAGTCTGTCATGGATTTATTCCATTAGAAAAATTTCAGCATATGTTTTAAATAACATGTCTCAATCAGGGGAATTCTTGCTAAATAAGCAATAAGCACTATTGTATTGCATTGTATTCAGTAAGCTATATATATATATACACAATAGCAAACAAAAATATCACTCAGGATTGTACTATGTGTAATAAAAGTAGCTTTAAAATATGCTTTTTCTCTCATGAACACTGCCTGCAGCTAAAAGGTCAGAACTGACTGCATAAACCCATTCCATCCTCATTGATGGCGGTGAGGGTACTGCCTCCATACAGGGGTGTTGCAATGGGCTCAGTCCTGGAGGTGGCAGTGGGCATCCGAGATGCTCTCAAACTGTTGGAAAGATGGATGTGACAGGACTTGGTTTCTTATGCTGCCTGTGGAGACGAGGGGTTATGGTGCCTTACCTGCATTTCTCATGCTGGTGATGTGTCTGTGGCCACACTGTTCCTCATGGGAGGTAGCGGCATGAGTCTCATTGGGCTGCAGTTGTGAGATGGGGTCCCTGGGCTGTTTCTCTCTGTGGCACCATGCAGAGTGCTGGGAAGCTGTACTAGGGCAGTGCAGGAGAGGGGTCCTGCAAACTCTCATACCATTGCCAGTCCATTAACTGTCTCTCTCTCGCCTTGTCCTTTCTGTTTCAGTTGTTGGTAGCTATGGGTACTTCCCCACGGATGTTCCTGATCCTGGGATGTTTTCTCGCAGGTAATGTTTTTCAGTCCTCTAAGCCTCTTCATTCTTATTCCTTTGTAAATTAATATTTAAGCTTGCTTCCATTGTGTCCACGACAATAAATGCCAAATGGTTGCCAGCTGGCTACAAACTCATTTTTTTCTGCCCTTTCCTTCAGTAGGCTAAGACAGGAACTACTGAGAAGGCAACACTTTTGCTAGCTTGTGCTGGCCACTTTGGGACCCCTATAGCTGCTATAATCTCCTGCCTGGTTTGTCTGTCTGAGCAGGGAAAGTGAGTCTGCCTACCTCCAGCTGTTCCAGCCCTGCCCTGCTGGGGTTCCTCCAGCAGCGTGGTGCAGGCGAGGCTGCCTGTGTGGGCTCCCCGCATCCTCCCATGCCGCACCACCTAACCGCACTCACCAGGGCTGCCTGCCCAGCCTCCCAACATCTGCTGAGCGAATGGTGCTCGAAGGGGAGGGCAAGGTTTGCCACAGGGTGCTAAATATAGAAAGGGCCTTTAGACCGAGATAACATGTGCAGGAGTGAGAAACTGGTTTCAAAGACAGTCTAGATTCCTGATGCTGGTTTATTGCACAAAGCCCACTTTCACACCATGGGCCCAAGTGCTTGTTTATCATGGACTACCCTACCTGTTTTGTACAGGTCATTTGATAGACTGAAACAGCAAATCTGTTTCCCTGGTAAATTTCCCACTTTCCTTCTGGGAGCTGGACCCACACCAGCCCACCTACAAATTACCTAGGCTTGCAAATCAGACCCTGTAACTGGAGATTGCATCTAAAAACCAGTGCCATCTACAACATTTAGTTCAGTGAAATACAGTTTTATTTGGCTATAAACCTGTAATTTTTGGCTAGAGGTAGACCTGATGCACAAATTTTTGGTCTAAGCCCTTGCTCTGGCCCTTTGCAGAAATAGAAGCCAGATATAAAATGAAGGTGTTGGTCTTGGGAAGTGGTTTCTAACTTTCAGTTGTGAGCTTACTCGAAGGCTGACAGAACTGCTGGCTTCCTGACCATTGCTATAAGGATCTGTAAGATGCCTGTGACCCAGCAGTCAGGGTGAGGGATTCTCTGGTCTGCAGCCAGAGCCCACACATTTGGGGCTGGAAAGATGAGGTCTGGATTGGGAGCCACCTCTAACCTCACCTCTGTCTTTCACCTCTTGATTTGACAAACAGAAATCAACAAGCAAACACTTAGCATTTCAAAGAGAAGCTGTTTGCCATCCATTGGGCAAAGCTCTGGCTTTTAACAAGAGCAAATTTCCTGGGACATCAGCATGTCTGAAATGGTCAGAAAACCATCTACTCTGGATCCACACTGCTTTTTTTCACATCCTTGTGCAGAGGCTGTTCTGTGTGTTCATATGCTATTTATTCATGTGTTTTTGCAGGACCATTCCTAACATTTTGCCAGCTCCCTCTGCCGACTATTGTTCCCAATAGTAATGAAATGGTGGTACAGCTGAATTCCAATTTTACACTCAAATGCTTTGGAGACAGTGAAGTGAGCTGGCAGTACCCAGTGACCGAGGGAAGCCACAGGATAGACATTAGACATGAAGAAAACAACAGCGGCCTCTTTGTGACAGTGCTTGAAGTAGGAAATGCCTCGGCTGCTCACACGGGCTTATATGTTTGCTATTATAACCACACTCAAGTAGAGGATGGGGAAGTGGAAGGGAAGGACATCTACATCTATGTGCCTGGTAAGTGGGGGGGTGACACAGCCATACCCAGAGGTTTGGATAGGAGGGTTGAATTGTGGACATTCAGAAGAGGTGTGTTTCTGGTGACAGTTTGCCATTAGAGGAAGTTTCATCATTTCACTGGGCTATTTCCTAGTGTGTAAATCAAGACCAGCCCCTGTGAGTCTATGGGCATGTTCCTCTTTCTTTCTGTTTTCACATTTTTGGTGTTTTAGATTTCAAGAAGAGGGATGAATTCATAGCTTCGGAGCTGAGGTCCTGTGACCACCAGGGACTGGGTAGTAGACCTTGGTGGCCAGGTCAGTTCAGCTGTGAGAACATGTCCAGCCTTCAGGTTTGTCTGGCCCCTGGGTGGGGATTAACGTATTGCTAGTCCTTTTGGGGCTGACTTGGCTGGATTTTTTTAGGACATGTACTGACCAAACCAGTACCATGTCTGACACTAAAGCAGCTGCCAGATGAGGAAGGCTGTATATCGTTCTTAATCTGAATTAGGCTTGAAATGATAACTGGAAAAAGTTCATGTGTGCACAGCTCCTGGGAAGCATGAAGCAACAGAGATGTCTTGGGGGTGGCTGTCACAGGGGAGGGTGAAATGACAAGTGTTATTGCTGGTCAAGCTGACGCAAGATTAAAAATATGGTGCTACCATGCAGCACCCTGTAATTTTCAAAGCAAACACAGCCTTCCCAGGCCCTGTGCTGCCTTTCTCTTTAGTGGTGGAAAGCCTGTTGGACCCATAAAAAATGACACGCCTTCTTTTCAGAAGTACCTATCCCCAGTTTTGCTTTCCTACCCCTTTGTTCTGACTGGAAATCTCTTTAAAGGCTTTCCATGCTACCCATGAGATGAAGATATTTATTGTCATAGCTGAGATAGACACCAGAGACTGAGCGACAAATGACTGCCTTTGTAAAGCCCTGTCTGGATGTTTTCTTGGTGTTGGCTGGGGTTCAAGGAATGAATGGCACAACTGCTGGGCCATGAAAGATGAAGCCAGTAGATGTGGATTAAATATTTTGAACAGGAAACAAAAGAGAGAAGAAGAGATTGAAAATAATCCTAAAAAACTGCAATATGTTGTGTGAAGGAGGTGACGTCTTCAACTGCAAGGAAGACTGTGGAAAAGGAAAATATCAGGAAGCAGTAATGGGGCTTGTTTTAAAGGCTATTTTGCAGTGGCATTCAGTGTTTACAGTTCTCAATGTGTGATTCAAGGACAATGATTCTTCCAAAATTTTTCTCCATGTATCACAGCAAATGCAAAGTGTTTGTGTTCATTCTTGAAGCAAGATGTTTCAGCAGAGGCCGTAGACATTGGCATATATATCTTGATTTCCAAACAGCTCTAACCAAATCACCAGAAGATGTTGTTATTAATCAGTCTTGTAACTCACTCAGTGAAGGAATATAAAGGCAAGAGACAGACATTTCTTCAGGAGGGTTTTTTGGTTTGGTTTATAAAAGCCTCTAGACATCAGCCTACCAGATTTGTAGGGCAGAGACACCCTGTAATTTTTTCCACTTGCTAACCATCAAGATGTCATAAATGCAGAAACATATCCTTTTCTCTAAATTATAGAGAATGTTTCTGTTTCCACTATAAACTTTGTCTTTACATTTTTTTTTTCCTGCAATGAATTAGAAGGGCAATGGGTGGCAGCAAACCACTTTAGCCAAGGAGGATTACATTGAGACTTCACACAGTATCCTATTTTCACTAACAGCACACAGAAAACCAAACGAGGTGAATCCTGTTTCTGTTTTAAATTACAGTGGGAAAATGAATACATGGAGTTGGCAGTGTTTTTGGGATGGAGCACTGTGTTTGGAATATTGCTACAAAGAGCCTGCCAGTGCAGCAGAAAGCCTATTGTTGGAGGGATTTGGATTTCTATTTATTAAATTTTATTATAAAGCTTTGCACAGAAGCTTCAGGCTACCAGGGATTATTTGTTTATTCCGAATGGCTAAGTGGAGATAATTGAATGCCTTTTAAGTTGGCTATGTGTGCAGTTATGTTTTAAACTCAGATTTTGCATTGGCGGGGTAGGAAAGTTGGCATGTATTTTGTTGACTTTAAAGGAAATAAAACTACCAGGTGTTTGTTTGCTTTTTTTCTGGGTTATATCATATTTTGAAAGCCACATGCTGTGACCATAATTAACTATGTTGCATAACTATAATGTTGGACATGTTAGAAATGCATGAATATAAGTACCTTGAACTATTTTTGATGAAATGTGGCTTTAATGATGTTCAATATGAACACCACAAACCCAATTTCTACTTTTTGACATGGAAAGTATTTGAATTGTTATTTTCTTTGCTTATATATTGGTCAGGAGACAGCTACTATTACCAAAGGGGAAAAAAAAAAGAATTAAAAAAAAAAAGGGCAAAACTGAAGGACACGAGTGTTTTGTGCCAATATTTTGGCAGGATCTTTAATAAGTTTTTTTTGTGTGTAGTGAATGTTGCACCTAAGTGAAAAATCTTGTGTGATAAAAATGGGATGTTTATGTCCAAATTCTTCCCTGAGGTGTTTGCTGTACACGTATCTTGACAGAGTTGCCTGTGATGTGAATTCATCTTTACTTTAGTCCTCAGCAATTGCAGTAATGTTTTCACACCCATCTTGCTTTTTTTGTCACTAGGTATCCTTTTGCTCTCACTGTAGGAATATGTCAGAACCAGGTCTAAGGGGATTAATAATACTTAGCATTTTGGTGGGGGGATCTTTCTTATTTTTCTTTCCACATCCTGAATTGTCACAAAGGAGCCCAAGCCCTTTCCTGTTTTGTGCTTAGGTCAAATGTCTCACTATGTCACATTAAATAGCAGAACCAAGATACTGTGTGCAATAACCATGGCCTACCTGCTATCTCTGAAAAAGTAATGAACTGTGCTAGTTTCAGTTATGATGCGTAAGTGGTCACTGATATCCAATTCTTGTACATGAATTTAGTACAAGCAAGACAGTGTAAAATTACTTCTTGTTTTTTACAGACCCAGACATGCCTTTTGTTCCTTCAACACCAGAAGACCAATTCATCCTAGTAGAAGAGGGTGATCCCACCATTATCCCTTGTCGGACAAGTGACCCAAGTGCTCAAGTGGCTTTAATTAACAGTTTAGACAAGACTATCCATGCTCTCTATGACAGCAAACAAGGCTTCACAGGGAATTTCCCTGCAGGTTCATATACATGCAAAACAACAGTTAAAGGCGTGGAGTTCAAATCCGATGAGTTCCTCATCTATATTTTAAGAGGTATTTATTTATTTATTTATTTATAAATAAAAAGAATAGTGTTCAGCCTAGTTCTTTCTTCACCCTGTAACAGCCATATTAGCACCAGTATCAGAGGGTTATATCAGATTATTTCCCTAATGATGAGCTCCTTTCTCCTCTGGCAGTATTTCCAGTTACTTAGTTGCTAGTTTACTTATCAGTTACATGCAATTTTGATGAGAATAATGTGTTCTGAACTGTATCTCCTTTCCCAAACAGTTGCAAGAAAAGTAATCTCTAATCCATGTATTTTCCTCCTGTTTGCTGAAACATATCTTAAAAGACTGGTGTTTTGCAGTGGCTTCAAATCTTAGGACTTTGGGCAGTATAAAAACCAGCATGACTCAAATATTTTGAAAATGAGGTTTTTATTGGCCAGCAAGGGATTCTTAAAGACAGTCACTGATTAGCTAGATTGGAAATTGCTTTTATGTGTGCTTTTTCACAGGGGCATTTGAAATAGGAAGTTCTAATTGAAATTTTATGCATGGATTATTTGTTTGTTGGATTGAATCCAATGCCTGTACACTTCATGATTTAAATACAAATTGTTTGTATCAGTATAAATCAGCGGCACTTTCACTGAATTTTCCATGTAATTCCTCAGTAGAATAAGTGAAATGGAAATCTCCTCTTGAAATTGCACCATATGAAAACTGCATTTTAAAAAACCCCCTGAATCTATTATCTCTCTTCTCTTAGCTACTTCAGAACTACCAGTTGAAATTGAAGCTCTTAAAACTGTCTACAAAACAGGCGAAACCATTGTAGTAACTTGTGTGGTCTTTGACAATGAGGTGGTAAATTTACAGTGGAATTATCCTGGGAAAGTGGTAAATATCTTTCTTCTTTTTTGTTGTTGTTGTTGTTGTTGTTTGTTTGTTTTTTAATGCTTTTAGTTACTTACTGACATTCTTCTGTTCTCTAAATGAGGACAACTTGGAGGAGTGAAGACAAAATAATTTATTTTAGCTTACCACAAAACAAAAGCAGTCCCCAAATTTAGAGTTTGCTGTTGGTAGGTATGAAAAGCATGAGAGGAAGAGGAGGTATGACTAGGAGTCCATCCTCCAAGGGAGGAATGCTGTCTCTTAAGTCTTGTGCTGGTTCAAAAAAAGAAACGTTGTGGGAATAAAAAGATCTACAAATGTGTTGGACATCTGCATAGAGCCCTGAACTTCTAAAATGGCTCTCTTAAGCCCCAGGTTCCTGGGCATCATAAAATCTGATGAAAAATCAAGTCCATAATCTTAATTATTCCTCTTTATGCAGGTGTAAATTAAAATTTCTCTTAGAGTCAGTGTAATTACTCACTAATGAGAAAAACCTATTAAGAAAAACTTAAAAATTTTGGAGAACCTTAGAAATTTTGAAACTGGCATAACATCCTTCTGCAGTGAAAATTTTTATTGAGTGAAACTTAGACATAGTCCTCATCAATGGATAATTTCAGAGTATCACATGTAAAAATCTGAGAATGGAGTAGTTGCAGTGTACATAGTTGTGACCCCAAATACTGCCTTATATTTAAGTAAGTTAATAGCCTAAGAGGAAAAAATATTTGAGAATCTTTTGTTCTATTTTCCATGTTACACATCATAATCTCTGCAATACACCACCTTTTAAAACTAATCACAGCGTATTTTTTGTTCCAGCCTCTCATGGTCTACCATTTTCACCATCCTTTTACTCACAAGAGTCTACTCCTTGCCCTTAGATTACTTTTGTTTGAGAGCAGGCAGAACGTAGCATCTAGCAACTTGCTATTTTTTGTCTGGTAGAGGGAATAAAAATTCACTCTACTTCATGGGAACTGAACAGAGAAAAGCCAACTGGGTTTTTTAGCTGAGAAGAAGGTAGTGCTTATGCAGCAAAATGTTCTTTCGGGTTCCAGATTTTAAATGGTATTTAACAAAATATGATCACTCAACCTTCTCACCCTTCTGTGTCTGCCCCCAAAAGGTGTATTTTTATAGATAAACCTTTTGTGCCTGTGGCTGAAAAATATATCCCTGGCTGCATAAAAAAAGTCTTCTGCTATATGGGTTTTGAATGGTTGCTCTCACTCCAGTGGCATCATAGAACCTCCATGGTGTGCTTTCAGCTCAGTTACTTAAGGAAGTTTTTTTTTCCTTCTCCAAACTACAGAAAGAAAAAGGTCTGATAAAACTAGATGATATCAAAGTGCCATCGCAGAAGCTGGTTTACACCTTGACCATTCCTGAAGCATCAGTGAAAGACACAGGGGATTATGAATGTACTGCTCGGCATGCAACCAAGGAGGTTAAGGAAAATAAGAAAGTAGTCATTACAGTTCATGGTATAGTCTGATTTTAGTGTTGAAAAATTAATTAATGCATTGGAAAACATAATTATTAAAAAATGTTTCACAGTGTTGTTTACAGAAGGCTGTTTCATTTACAGACAAAGGCTTTGTTCACCTGGAGCCTCAGTTTAGCCCCCTTGAAGCTGTTAATCTTCATGAAGTAAAAAACTTTGTTGTTGATGTGCAAGCATACCCAGCACCAAAAATGTACTGGTTGAAGGATAATGTGACTCTCATTGAAAATCTTACTGAGATTGTTACTAGTTCCAACAGAGTCCAGGAAACGAGGTAAAAATATTCTTCTGAGCCAATACCATGTTGATTTGAGTTTCTCCCCCAGAAACCTGGGCACTTCTTCTCTCTCATTCCACCTCAGTTTGTTGCTTCTTCCTCAGTGGCATTTAAAAATCATGTCTTGTTTTCTACTTTAAGGTTGATGCCTAACCTGCCTCTTCTTATTCCCTTCATAACATCAACCTCTCCAAATGATAGAAATCTTGGTTTCTGAGCACTGAGCCTCTTCAGCCCCTCCAACATGTCTCCACACCAATAATTTCTATCTATTTCCAGTAGAATCAGAGGCTTTGTCAGCTTCCTTCAGACTTTAACTGTGCCCAGTTGTTTCTCAGTTGTATGTTGGTAGTTATTTACTGCTTGAGTAGTGATTTTAGTTAAAGGCATGCTAGAAAAAGCTAAACTTCACTACATTATCTCTACATACCCAGAATATAGGCTGTACCAAAATGATTTCTGTTTGTCCTGCTTTAAAAGTACAAGCAAACCATCTCATTTCTGCAGGTTTCAGAGTATATTAAAATTGATCCGGGCCAAGGAAGAAGACAGCGGATACTATACTTTGGTTGCTGAAAATGAAGATGAGATTAAAAGATACACCTTCTCCTTGCTAATACAAGGTAAGGAACCACAAGGCCTTGCTCACTCGCACTGATGGCACACAGCAAAGATATCATATTGCTTGGAGTATGGAGATAAGAAAGGCGTGGAGTGCGTGCGTGCTGAGTCCTTGGAGCTCTCCTACCCTGATCCTGGTTTTCATTTCTGCTCTGGCCTTGAGCCAGAAAGAAACTTTATCCTCCTGCCTAAGTTATTCCAGCTGACAGCAGGAACGATAGCTCATTTAGTATGACATGAAGACGTGGCACAACTGCAGCACTTCCTTTTCATGGTTTTAGCCTTGGATCTGCTCTGTCCTACAGGAGATAAAGGCCTCCTGGATGAGTCTGGGTCTCTAGCTGTTGCTAAGCTGAGGGTCAAACAACACCTGGCCTGCTTTATTTGAAATTTCAGGCTGTTTTTTGTAGACTTTGTCAAATATTTAAAAAAATTCCTAACTCCTTCCCAGTTCCAGCCCTGATCTTAGACCTCGTGGATGATCACCATGGCTCCGCGGGTGGGCAGACAGTGAGGTGCTTGGCGGAGGGGACCCCGCTTCCTGATGTGGAATGGCTGGTTTGCAAGGACATTAAAAAGTAAGAGGAGAAAGCACTTTTTAAAAAAAATCTAAAATATGACTTGTTGTGCCCTTGAGTAGCTTAACATTATTAGTTAGCATACCATGTATTCCTCATCAAAAACCAATAAGCTTTAGATATTTTCTTTCTTTTTAGAGCATGTTGCTTATGTTTCAAGAGAGATTGTGAATGTCCTTCCTATTGCAAACTATAGGAGAAAACATAATGCATCAATTCAGGAGGTTTCTCTCATAAAAGCTTTGTGTTCAAAAAGCAATCTCAGCTGATTTTCCAGTCTTGGTTTGAATAAGGATCTGGAGAAGTAACTGTACATCCATTCAGGGAGTCCTTATCATTTCAGAGATAGCTCAGTCTGCCTTATTAACACTCTTGCATGCTTTTAAATTTTCACTTGTTATTGTTTTTCCCCTAATTATAATTTTCACCTTCAAAGTATTTTGGACACATGGAGTAATTACTCCCGTTTTTGCCAGCTCTGGAATGGCTCTTTCTGTGGCTACTGGCTGATTTTTTTCTGTGAGGTTATCCATCAGGGACAGGGAGACCATGCATAGAAAAAGGCTAGGAAGCCTGACCACCTCCCAGCTGTATTCTGCTCTCATTGTGCTAAAACTGCTTACTGCCTGTTGGGACCAGGCCCTGCCCCAGAGAACCTTGTACAGCACTAATGATTCATGAAGAAACAGAGATCCATCCAGTTCTATAACTGCATGGGATACATTGTGACACCAAATTCTATCTGTACCAGACCTGCTGGGCTGCATTGTCAGGCCCTCAAAGTGGCAGCAGTAATGAGGTAAATTGTGAATAATGAAGATAAATTATTCCGAGGAAAGGAAGATACAGGCTCTTCACAGAGACGATCTTAAGCCTTTCTAGTATTCAAAAGGATTTTTGTCAGAAGAAAGTTATAGGCAAAGGTAATTCTCATTCTATTCATCCTTCTTTATCCACACCTGCACCCAATGCCCATTTCCATGTTGTTCTCTGCAGGTGCAGCAATGACACCTCATGGACTCTTTTGACTAACAATATCTCTGATATACACATGGAAGCCCACCTGGATGAGAAAAACATGGTGGAAAGCCAAGTGACCTTCCAGAAGGTAGAAGAAACCCTGGCTGTGCGATGTGTGGCAAAGAATGACCTTGGTGCTGTTACTCGGGAACTGAAGCTTGTGGCTCCCAGTGAGTTTGTTTTGTCTTTCTGTGAAATTACAGCAGCCAGTTGGACCCCTCTCTAACAAACCCTAGTTCAGTCTTAATAGATAAAAATCTGAATTGTTGCAGATAAAAATAAATGAAAATGTATTTTTTTCCACCCTGGGACATCTGAGGATAAGGCATTCTACAGTTTTTTTTATGGTGCACTGTTTTTTCACTTGTTATGTTGTTCCATGATTCATTTAATCATTTGATGGCCACTGGCTGTGGAATGTTCTTCTCTGCATTTGGTTTTGAAACAGGAAGGCAAAGCAGCTCTGGGCTTGGAAAGACTTTACAGTCACCAGCCTCAGAAACTGCTCCTGCCACATCTGCAGGACATGGGAACTGTGATAGTAGGGGAGTAGGGGAGGTGGGTGTCTTATGAGTGTGTCATGTTCCTTGTGGCTCAGGAGGAAAACATGGTCTGTCGTTTTACTCCACAGCTTTGCGATCAGAACTAACAGTGGCTGCTGCAGTCTTAGTACTGTTGGTGATTGTGATAATTTCACTGATTGTCCTGGTCATCATATGGAAACAGGTAATGTAGAAAAGTGTTTCAGTTTGGATACTGAGCCCTGCTGGGTTTTGATCTGCTATGAGGTCAGCACAGGGCTAATGGTTGTTTTGCATTCAACATGCTTTACAGAAGCCAAGGTACGAGATAAGATGGAGAGTCATTGAGTCTATCAGCCCTGATGGCCATGAATACATTTATGTGGACCCAATGCAACTGCCTTATGACTCCAGATGGGAGTTCCCTCGAGACGGGTTAGTGCTTGGTAAGTTTCCTCTAGGGGACTAGTCTCATCCTCCTCTAGGCAGAAGGAGGATTAAAGACAACTCTAAGGTCTCTGCTACTGGGATTTGTGATGTAAGTTATGGCCATGAAGTGCAGAGCCTCTCTGTACCTGCCTGTTTTCCTCAGTTCTCCTTCTGCATCTTTATCTTCTCCTGCAATGGTGTAAACCTTGAGCTCTTTGAGTTAGTGCCTCCTGTGCCACTGTTTCAGCTCTCCTCCACATGATCTGTGTGCAGTTCCCACCTCCACATGGCTTAGGGGGCCTCTCACTGCATTAAATGCTCTCTTCAACACTCACTTCTGCTAAGGCACCCACAAGGAGTGCATTACCGTATTTTATTTGCAAGACTTTTATATACCTGTGTACAGAGGACAAGGGAAATCTGCAAGTAGTCATGTAGTTTTATTAAAAATATTTTTTAAATTATTAATCCATGCTGTGTATGTATCAGTGCTGAGTAACTGCATTACTTATTTTTGTGGCTACTGTCCTTCTTCCTTCACTTTCTTGTTTCTTGCTTGTTATTTCTGCAGTGGATTTCATACATAATTTGATTGAAATTATTTCCTCAAGGCTGGCCCCATTTGTTATTTATATAAATGAAGAGTGTAATGATTATAGACAATTTTAATGTTCTATCCAGATAGTGATTTAAACATGCAAGGCTCCCCTCTCTTTGACTTATCTGTGCACAAAGTTGTATCACAAAATACAGAGTAGAAGGTGAATTTTAAATTTTTTTTTTTTTTTTTTTATATATAAAGAAACATACTCCCCTGGTGTAGTTCTCCTTCCCCATCACAGAAAAGGATTGATATTAATTTTTGAAAGAAGCAGCACAAAAATTTCTAGTTCAGGAATGATTTTCTTAAATTCATGTTGATAATTGAAAACTAGAGGAGGGTGGATATTTAATGGAATTACTTTACTACAACCCAGACTTTAAGTATATGCCTAAAATGGGATTTGTCAGATCTGAGTTGTTAACAGACCACCACTGTGACTTTGTCTCTCTCTGACTCATGAGCACCAGCCTATTTCAATGCCTTCCTGTTTACGAGTATATTGAGTCAATGCTTTAAAAACTAATGCTACATGTCCTTTTAGCAATCTGAATTGCACAAGCGTTCTTCTTGGCATGGATACTATTTACCTGCTGGCAGTTTTGCCATATGAAATACTTAGTGGTGGGGAGCTCTTTTGTCTCTGGGGCTGATATTTCTGGTTTGCGCAGGTTGTCTCTTATTGAAGTGGGAGATGACAGCAAAGCAATTACACCTTTAGCTCAGGGAGGATCTGAAGCAGGATTCAAACCAATTTTGGCTCAGCCAGATGAGCATTTCCCATCTTAGTTATGTAAGCCAGCTGGCATTTATTTGTTTTGCTAGCTAGTAGTGCCTGGAGTGAAGTGCTGCATTAAATGCCAACTTTGAACATTGTCTGGAAGGCGCTTCAATTGATAAATTTGGTTTACACTGCAAATTTCCCTTTGCTATCACCCCTCCACAATGTATGTAGTGTGCTGCTGTCTAAAGCACTCAGCAGCCAGCACAATACTGGGCGATACGTAAGAGAATGAGAACTGCAATAACACAGTGAGCTGTTTGAATGCCTCTGCCTGGCTCTGCTGAGGAGTGGTGAGGTCTCAGCAGGACCTGAATCTCCTCCTTCAGGCAGAGAGTAGTGTCTTGTGAGAAGCAGAGTCCGAGTGCTTCTGTTTCTCAGGACCTTGGGGTGGCTGTAGAGAAGTGGCAGAACTGCTCCCATCACTTCCCAGTAAGACATCCATTTGTCCTGGTGGTCTTAATAAAATGAAATGCTGGCACAGAATCGGGCCTATCCTCATTTGCAAAAGGCAGTGTTTGCTGGCTGGTCTGAGGAGCCTTGAGTTGCTACTGTGCATGCACAGTCCATCTGTGGCAGAGAAGCAGCTCTCCTGAGGAGAGGAGAGCAGTGCCTTTATACTTAGAAAAGTAAACTCACACGGTCATTTCAGGCTCCACTGAAGGCCTTGACATCAAGAATGCGATGACATTAGAGATGCCTCCAGCTCTTGAGCAGTCAGCTCCTACCTGACTGAAATTTCAAGTGTAAAACACATGGGGCTTGGGATATGTCTGCAGAGAGGGGTGAAAAGGGGAAATAGCAGTGATCACTCCCCACCACTCCGGAAGCGCTCTCACCGTCTCCATATGCACCCTGGCTTAGCCGAGCTGATGGAGAGGGAAATGTACACCTCATGCTCAGCTGACAATATGGTCTGGGGAGGAATTGGCTTGTGAAGACAAGAAGATCAAGGAGCATCAGCAAATGCCATCGCATTCTGAGGGGCTGCATCCTGCCATATGGCTCCCAGATCTTCAGTCTGAAAAGTTTCATGGGCCAAATTTCAGACTCAGGTTGTTTGAATTAGTCTGAAATTTAGTGGGAAGCTTTCTCACATCCTGATTGGGAAGAATAACCTTTGGAGTACAGGAATCTTGAAAAGAAATCACATAATTTTTGTGTGCATGACAAACTATGCTGTCACAGTCTTGGAGAGGTTCTTCACTGATAACTCAGCTAAGTGTTCTTCAACATTTCTTGTGTTTATTAATGATGTAATTATCTTTTGTCTGGAAATTTTCTTTTTTAAGCATGTATACAATAAAAGTGGGGGTCTGTAGCTAGAGGATAACAGAAACATATGGCACTGCATGCCAAATAACACCTTCAGAAGTGTAAAAGGTGGCAAGTTCAAACTGCAAATGAATGTCAAAGACAAAATGCCATATATCTCCATAGTAAAAGTCACTATTTATTCTTTCTGTGCTGGAAGTTAAAAAGTAAAATGAAATAAAATAGAGAGCTTGTCAGAAGTATGAAAATATCCTGGCATCTGGAGCTCATATATGGGTTTGTTAACTGAGTAACTGTTGCCTTGATGAACTTGCTCTTCGATATGGAAACTATGAAGTATAGTAATTTGGAGTATGTTTGTGCAGCTCATATTTCTTTAAAATCTCACTCTATCTGTACACAATTCTTCTGCACACTGTATCCATATCAGGAGACAGGATATGATAATCCAAAATTTTTGTCTAACTTGATTTGTGGGATGAGTAAAGTGTGTATAAACATTAGCCATTTCATTACAGTACTTGGAAATTTGCAATAAAATTTATTCCAGCATATGAGACACACTTGTACATTAAACTTCAGAGAAGTTTCCCCTCACATGTGATCAACATGTAATTCAGCTTCTTGTAGACTGACCATTGATGGTCTTGCCTGTCTATTCCTAAATGTGCTGCTGATGCACTTCAGCCTATCTAACTGCTAGGTATCCAGCGTTGATATAACAGCCTGAAACTGCAGCAATGGGGTCCTATTCAGATTTTTAAGTAAAGGACACAGCCATAGTCAGATGGTGACAGAGGCAGAGAGATCAACTTAAACACAGGAGAAACAATGATTAGAAGGGATGAAGTGAGGGTGGCAGGGCACTGTAGGAGATGAGTTTGAATGAGTTGAGCTCCCAAATGCAGATGTGCTCCTGATGTTTGTGTACTTGTTTTCATTTAAGAATTGCACTTAATGACGGCATCTCATATTTGCCTTTTCCGCTTAACAACAATAATAACAATGATACCAGTGGTCTGGCTAAGTGAGTGTACCCATTCCACACAAGTAACACAACCAGTAGCGTGATGGCAGTGGGAAAAGAGGTAAAAGAGCTGCTACTTCCTGAAATAAATAATGCTCTCCCTTGTGTTCAGGTCGAATCCTTGGTTCTGGTGCATTTGGAAAAGTAGTTGAAGGGACTGCATATGGATTGAGTCGTTCTCAACCAGTGATGAAAGTAGCTGTGAAAATGCTGAAACGTAAGTTGTGGTTACATTTCCCAGGCTAGATAGGGCATGTTTCCACCGGGTTATTTAAGCATTGCTTGTGTAGAAATAGGTTCTCCGTGTCTGAAGTTGAAAATGGAAAGTGGAATGACTGAAATTTAATACTATACTTTAGATTGCTTCATGGTTCTTCAAGACTGAAAGTATCCAGGCTTCTGTAAACATCCAAGGTTTGGTTTTAGCTGTATGGCCTGTAGGGGCCACAATAACTCAGGAAGTTCAGAAAAAGATAAAATAACCACAGATATTTGTGAACAAATGAAAGCTACAGAACAGAGGAGAACAGAGCTACAGAACAGAGGCAGATCTCATGTGATAATCTTGTTCACTGAAGAATTCCCAGTTCATGAGAGCTGAGAATCTGACTCAGTGATTCTGGAGGAACCACGAGAAGCTTGCTTGTGTTAAAACAAGCAGCTTGTAATATGCCTCTGTGCTACCCAGGCAATCCACTGTAACCCTGGAGGGGGACAAACAGACTGGGTCACCTATTGTACTGCATCAAAGTGAGTGCTTTATTAGTGATTTGTTACTCCTTTCCAAGTCTTAAGAAAGACTCTTGTCAAGTAAAGGACACAGTCTTCTTCAAGAAACCATGGTAGGAAAGCTCTAATGAGTCAAGAAAGGAGAAATTGTTTGTTATTGTGAAAAAGGCAATTGTTCCTGTTTTCTTTCTTTTTTTTTTTTTTTTTTTTTAACAGCTACAGCAAGATCCAGCGAAAAACAGGCGCTCATGTCTGAACTGAAGATAATGACACATCTTGGTCCCCACCTGAATATTGTGAATCTGCTTGGCGCTTGTACAAAATCAGGTGGGTTTGTCTGACAAAATGGAAGTTTGCTGTGGAGCCATCACTCACTGTTTAAGCAGCACACGAATTTCAAGTAAAGGATTTAACAATAAATATAAAAATTAAAAGATTTCACAAACCTAATTGATATTTGTTACATATCTCAGTAAATAAAAATGTATTAACCCACAGTACTTTAAACATTTTATATTCTATGTTCTACTATTTTTTGAGGTTGGTTTTTTTGGTTTGGGTTGGTGTTTGGGGTTTTTTTATATATATATATATTATTTAAAGACACATTGAAAAAACAGATTGAAATCAATGCATTATTTTGCTTTATTTATCAGGTCCTATTTACATCATCACTGAATATTGCTTTTATGGTGATTTGGTGAACTATCTGCATAAGAACAGGGACAATTTCCTGAATCGACACCCAGAGAAGCCAAAGAAAGATTTGGATATCTTTGGGATGAACCCAGCTGATGAAAGCACAAGAAGGTGGGAAAAAGGGAAAAAAAAAGTAGGACTTGCCATTTAGGAAAATGTGATTACTAACTCTTATTCCACTCCTCTTATTCATTAATCAAGAGCTCTCTAATTCTTCTTATTAGACTTTTATTTATTGGGTTTCATAGATCTGGGACAGTTTCAACACTTTTTGTTCAGTCTCCCTGACATGTGTCCTAGATCTGTGTTTCCCCTGTGTAGAGATGCCTACAGTCCCAGGGCCACTGTGGATTCTCCCTACAGATCCTGAGGTCCCAAAGAACATTTCCATTAATAAAACACAGCCCAGTGTTGTCTTTTCTGTAAAGACTTCCTTTTGCCTTTACCTATTCAAGTATTAAAAGTAAAGCACAAGTGCCTTAGTTTGCTTGTTTCCTCACCTGAGGAATTTGTACTAAAATTCCTTGCCTTCAACCAACCTGGCAGAGTTTGTTCTCCAAGCTCAAGTAGTCTCCTTTATCTACCAGTGGCTTAGCCAGTCTCAATAGTTTCCTTAAGGTTAATGTTCATTCCAGAGCTTTTTCCAGATGATGGTGGAGGAATCTTGTCATTATACATTCAGCAATAAAGCAATGTCATAAAATTAGCCACAATTTAGAAGGTGAACAGAGATTCCTTCAAAAAATCACTTATGGAAATACATAAAACTGACTCAGGAGCTGAGTGTAACCAGGACTATTGTCCGAGAGTGGGTTTGTTCGGCAGAACTGGATTTGATACAAACTGTCTGGGTGAATAAGTTACATCTATAATTTGGAATGCCTTGAACTAAAAGCCCTGAATAGTAATACCTGAATTTAGTGGGATTTTGGGAAGTTAGGCAATATATGTTTACATACCTGACTATTGACAAAAGGATGATTTTGAAGCACTTGTGTTTGACTACAGTGATAGACAGTGACATATACTAATATCTGATAATCCTTGGTTATGTTATAATCTGTGATCTTTATGTATTCCCTATAAAGAACACAGCTTTTATATTTCACAGCAATACAATTGCACACTGTAAGAAAACTGTTAGATCTACAGGATATGGTGGCAGGGAAGTCACTGGAGCAATACTAGCTGACACACCTGTACTTTTTTCCTATTTCAGTTACGTGATATTATCATTTGAAAACACTGGAGAATACATGGACATGAAACAAGCTGATACCACTCAGTATGTGCCAATGCTAGAAAGGAAAGAGGGATCTAAATACTCTGATATTCAGAGATCTGTGTACGATCGGCCTGCTTCATATAAGAAGAAATCTATGTCAGGTAACAGAATTCTCCTTTCTGCATACATCATTAATGCAAATAATTCTTGCATAAATGCATATCTTATTTTTGTCCTCTATATGGATTCAGGTGTGTTCTGCAAGCGTGTGAGTGTAAGGTATAAGTAAAAAGCCTATGCTTGTGTTCCTCTGTATGCTCTGGGGATAGGAGTGTATGCTCCTGGAGCAGTAGGGTCCAGTTGTGTATTTGCCTCTATACTGAAGTGATGAGTGGCTGTGCTCTGCAGTGGGGCTGTAGGCATTCTTTGGGGAATTGATCTTATCAGTCTCGTAGTTTGCATGATTTTGAGTAGTAGCAATGAAATAATAATAATAGTAATTTATATTGCTCTGTTTCCACTTACATTTCACGTTAACTGAAACTTACCAAATGCAGAACACTCTCGAATACTTTCCTGGATTATGTAATGAAGATAATGAGTGCATCCCATTCCCCAGCCCTGTTCTCAGAAACCAAGTATGCATTGCTTTAAAAATAAGCACTGTCACTTCTGCCTCCAGGCCTCAGAAACTGAACCATGTCTAGTTGGAGATTTACATGGCAGACTAATGTACTCATATTGTGCTCTAGGATAGTTAGGGTAAATGAATCACTGAATTTTGACTTCTTTTTTTTTTTTTTTTTTTTCCCCCAACATCTTTTGTAAGAAAAATAAAAACTCTTGCCATAGAATTCCTGACCCTTTTTGCTGGTATTGGATTAGTCCCAGTGAATACTTGCTGGGAAACATAATAGTGTTCAGCAAAAGTAAAGGGATAAGAATGTGCATGCATGTATAAAAGCCTAATGAAGGCATCACCTCTAAATAAATGTTTTTCTACCACATACTGAGTGTTGTAAAAAACTGTAACACTTCAGTGAGCCTTTTTAACTTCACCTTTTCTTGCAGTTCTCTGGGGAAAAAAAAAAAAAAAAGTACAGACAGGAGAAAAAACAAAACCTATATATAATACTGGATATTTTTAAGAAGCCGTATGTGTCAGTGACTGATGCAGACATTAGAAGTGTTTAGTTATGGAAAGACTGGTTAGGTCATGATACTCTGTTAAAATAATCAGCTCAGAGTCATGATAGGTAGGGGAAATGGATGTTGTTTTCACACTCCACAGCACAAACACATTTTTCTGTCTTTTTAAATAGAATCAGAAGTCAAAAACCTTCTTTCAGATGATAGCTCAGAGGGTCTCAGCCTACTGGATCTGCTGAGCTTCACCTACCAGGTTGCAAGGGGAATGGAATTCCTGGCTTCTAAAAATGTAAGTAAATAAAAAAGTAAGTAAAATGGAAGAAAATGTAAAAACATCTCTATGTCTAACCATGGGTTTCAATTTAGAGTCTGTAAACACGACACCATATAACATTCTTTTTGGAGTTGCAGACAGCTTTCTCACTTACCTGGCAACTGAGATTACAATTGTTGGAAAAATCAAAGAAGCAGTCAGTGGTTTTCTCCTGTTGCAGCCTGCAACTTTTATGGAGTCAGGGTGCCAGAGATGGTGGTGGATCTAGGCAGGGTCTGGGTGAAGTGTCCATACAGCCACAGACCAGCATGTTCAGAAGTATAGATTTATCATTAGTACATGATGAGTAGAAGAAGAAAGTTTGGCATCACTTTTGTCTCCTCCCCACTACCATGCGTCTGCATGAGCCCTCACTGGTTCTGAGGACTGGTGCTTCCCTGCCCCTGTTAGAAGGGAAATACAGGTGTCTGTTCAGTAAAAGGTCTTGTTAAGACATGACCAGAAAGTCAAAAGATATTTTTTAGAGATCTTTGCAAGGGAAGTGGCCCTCTTGGAATTAGCCCATCCTTAACAACTTAACTTCTCTCCACACAGTGTGTGCACCGTGACTTGGCAGCTCGTAATGTCCTCCTGGCTCAAGGAAAAATTGTGAAGATCTGTGACTTTGGGCTGGCTAGAGACATCATGCATGATTCCAACTATGTCTCCAAGGGCAGTGTATGTGCTTCTTAATCTCCTGAGCTCTGCTTTAACTGAAATGAGAAGTGTCAGTTTTAAATGCTGTTTAATGTTCTTGCCGTTCAGCATTGGTTACACTAATTGACCATTGGGTTGAATGCTCCTGAGAACAATGTTTCTTCAGTTCATTAATTCCTGTAACTTTCCTAATTCTGCTTTAAAGCCAAAAAGTACTTGGCCACACTTAGTACTTCATAGGCTTACATTTTAACTGGCAAGGTCTGTGACCAGATAAATTATTAAGGAGCTGTCACTATGATAGGGAAAGTAGTGGCATGTCAACCAATGACATACCAGATCTCTATCATCAGTGCCAGCTTTTGTGTTATACCTTCAATCACCTTGGTCATTTGCTAGTGGTAAAATTATTACAGTTATGGCTTAATTAGTTTTTGTGGGGAGCAAACAGTAGCATTGCTTATAATCCTGGTACCCCTGTGTTACATGAAATTAGAAATGAATGCTAGCCATCTTAACACAGTTTTTCTTATTAGAGAGAAGTTAATCCTGGCTACCAAACATCAATTGTAATGGGAAGCATTTCTTTAATGACTAATCTGTGTGATTTGGGGTTTCTTTCTTTTTGCTACAGACTTTTCTCCCAGTAAAATGGATGGCACCTGAAAGCATTTTTGACAATCTGTACACAACATTAAGTGATGTCTGGTCGTATGGCATTCTACTGTGGGAAATATTTTCTCTTGGTATGTACTGTGAATACTTTCTTATGTGTAGTTATTAAGCTTTTTAAGTTCAAGCTGTTCGACATAAAATATTTCAAATTCTACAGTAAAAATATATGTGTGAGTTCAACTGTTTGTTATTCTTCTATATGAGGTTTCAGATACCAACATTAGGTGTGAAATGTCCATACTCTTTCAAAGTTCTCTGTAGATCTTTTTTTGTTTGCTCTCAAACAAAAAGCACCAAGTGAAAAGCTTTTATGGTGAAGTATTGGTGTGCTGGGCCAGGGTGGATTTTCTGGCTAATACAAGAAATAGCATTTTTCCCCCTTGCAACGAGGTGTCTGGGGCTGCAGCCCAGATCAGCAGCTGGTTTGAAACAGTCTCCTTATATATGTTTCAAAAGAGCCCCTCTTAGTCCCACTGTAGAATGAAAACAAATGGCAGTCTCCTGGGATGCTGATTTCTCATTTCCAGGTCAGCACTGTTCACAAAGTTGGTTTATGGCAGCATAAAGTGGTTATGACAACGTATAGCAGTTACAGACAATGTACGGTTTCCAGCTGGGAACAGCCTGGCTCTTTCCTCAGCCTCATTAATTCGCCTCCAGGGCAGGTGGCTGGCCTGCTTCAGTATGAGTGCATTGTCCAGATTTACTCTCAGCAGAATGAATCACGTCTGTATGGGATCTATTGTGGCCCCACAGCAACCCCATGCATAATGTTATTTTCTAGAATAAGTTGTCATATAGCTGCTTCTCAGAAAACAGCAGTTGCAGCACTATTTATGGTATTAGTTACTGTAATATCTGGTCATCACAGGATCTTGTAAATATCCATTCCCTGGCATCCCTGGCAGGCATGGGAGTGACGCTGGATAGCTTGGGAGCTGTGGCACAGCTAAGCCTGTTCTTCACTGTAAGGAAAGTTCTGAAGCCCAGTTTTAGGTGAAAATCTTGCTATTGAAAGGGCTGAGGTTTCTGGAGTAATATTATAGTATGCCTCCTCTACCTGAGAAATATGGTCTTGGAAAGCAAAACATATCCTCAGTGTCATTTGTTAAGAAGGTTGACTTTGACACCTTGCTGCAACACTGACTTCAGCTTGAATGATCTTTTTACACCTCAGCAACAACTGAGCCCAAGTGCAATGATGTCTGTATTCTGTGGCCCCAAATGATTGCTCAGCTGTGCCGGCTCAGCCACCAAGTCCAAACTTTTTGACAACTCATTCACCTGATATGTTAGCTGGTGTCTAAAACTAGCTGCCCCAGTGGGAAGGCTGTGGGTAGGGAGAGGACTGGCTCACACTAAAACTTGGCACACAGGATGAGGCGAGTAACTCAGGCCGCATCACTCTCAGCTGTTGTGCAGGTGCCAGTGGCAATAAAAGCAGACAGAGCAAGTGATTTGCCCAAGGTCACACAAAAAGTCAGCAGCAGAGCAGAGCAGAGCTGTAACCTCAGATATGTCAAATGCAGACTGATGACCTGATCCAGGTATCATCCAACCTCTGTACCCAGTTAATGCATTCTAGAAACACTGTAAAGGTTTGGGGTTTGTTTTTGTTTTGTTTTGTAAATAGTACCTACTTCAGACTTTCCTAGACAATGTTTCATATCAGAGCTTAATGTGGTCAAGATAATGGCTCTGATGTGAAACAATGGCTAGGAAAGATTAATTTTTAAGGCAAGTCATATTACAGAATTAACACTTTTTGACATGAATAGCAAGACAGTATTTGGGAACTCTGCATGTATAGTCAAGTACAGAGTAGTAGTTTTTCTTCTCTTTTATCTGCAGGTGGCACACCATATCCTGGCATGATGGTTGATTCTACTTTCTACAATAAGATCAAGAGTGGATACCGAATGGCCAAACCCGATCATGCTACCAATGAAGTGTATGTGTGCATTTGGCTCTTCCACATGTGGCCAGTTTCCAAACAATTTTTCCTTTAGTTTCTATTTGGATACTCATTTTCTGTTACCAGTTGGCTAAATTGATTTCCATCTTATCTGCAGGTATGAGATCATGGTGAAATGCTGGAACAGTGAACCAGAGAAAAGACCTTCTTTTTACCATTTGAGTGAAATTGTGGAGAGCTTGTTGCCTGGAGAGTACAAAAAGGTTTGCCCTTGGGAATTTTCTGCACTTTCTATGAGGGAATTATAAGTGTTGTTCCAGCCATGGAGCCATGAGCACAGAAGTGGCACCTCCTAACCTACATGAATTCTGTGGTTCGGGTAGGGACGTTGCAAGTACAATTTTTGCACTCAAGTTTACTGAGAGAAGCAGTTCTGCAATATTAGCTGGGAGCAGAACTTTCCATTTCTAATGAAGTCTTACCAACTCATTTTTTTTTCTCCTAGGTTTTATATATTTTCACAGGGTTTTCTAGTCAGTGAAAGAATTTTAGAAAAGGGACTACTTGACCCACATGTATAATCTCCCTGTCTCCCTCTTTGGACTCTGACATTAGCAAGTTTTCCCCTCATAATTCTGGTAACCCTGGACACGCTTTGCCTCCCCAAACATTCAGCGTTTCAATTTCCCATGTACCTTCCCACTCTCCCTAGCCCCCTCTCACATCTATTTTTCTGATCTGTGCTGCCACACTTACTCCTTCATCATCTAAAACTTATGTGTCACTTCTCCCTTCAAATAATTTGAAAACGATGGGCTTTGATACCCAGTGTTGCTGGCTCACAGGGTAAAGTATTTCCTGGGTTAATGAACCACAGCTACCCATCTGAAGAAAGGCAGTCCCAGTGAATAGCATCTAATGAGAGGTTTGAAATTAATATTTTCAGAGCTACGAGAAGATTCACTTGGACTTCCTGAAAAGTGATCACCCGGCTGTCACACGCATGAGAGGGGACTGTGACAATGCTTACATTGGTGTCACCTACAAGAATGAAGACAAACTAAAGGACAGGGAGAGCGGATTTGACGAGCAGCGGCTGAGTGCTGACAGTGGGTACATCATCCCTCTGCCTGACATTGACCCTGTTTCTGAAGATGAGCTTGGCAAAAGGAACAGGCACAGGTAGGTGCAGTTTACAGATCATGTAGCCCATAGTCACCATCTGTGGTCATGTTTGGCAACCTGCATTAACATGTTGTAGCCTTCTACTTTGCAAGTAGAAACCTTAGAAACTATTTATTGGAAAGTTCCCATATAAATATGGTAGCATGACGGGCCACAGTGTTTTCATTGGGAAAACCCCTTAATTTTGCCTATTTTGTGTCTGCCAAGGGGAAGTGAACTGCTGGTAGGGTGCTCCTGTGTGTCACTGGGACTCCCTTGCTAGCTTGGCCAAGTCACAGTGCCTGTCTGGTGGCTCTGTAGGCGTGTTTTGAAACTCATCTTGCCTCTATGGCTCAACATCTTGGAGCTGCATTTGACATCTCAAGGCATTGATTTGTTCTGTGTGAGACCAGCTCCAAAATTTGGGAAAAGTTGTTTTTAATACCTTCCGTGGTATTCTTCTAATCAACAGCAGGGTATCCAGAGCTTTATACTGCTCCCTTGCCAGTCTGTATGAACAATTCCACTACAGCACAACACTGTGTAACCCTTACTGTGAATGCCAGGGATTTAATTCAGCACTTAATTCATAGTATATAGAATTAGCAATCTGGAAACTTATTTTCTGATACTTTTGTGTTATTTTCAAGCGGGCAATGAATGAACTCTCCAGGATGCACTACCAGATTAAGATTTATTACCTCTCTCTGTTATTCTTATAATTTTGTCTGTTATTGTTATCTTATATGCATCTGACCTCCCTAGATTTACCTAAGTGACCTATTGTCACAGCAATGCCATAAAGCTATTTCTCCAGTGAGTCTGGCAGAAAGTACTTGGAGGAACATAGGAGCAAACTGGTCCTTGAATTCCAAGGTGGTTCATTACTCTTGAGATACAAAATGCATCATGTCCTAAGAAATGGGTGGTCAGAATCACTTAAGATTGTGGCATGGGCTGGAAAGCATGTGGGGAGGTAGTGTTCAGTTCTGCCAGAGACTGGAGTACTTATCCAGCCACATGAGCCATGTATTTTATCTCTGAGATGTTTGTTTCTTCCAGTTCCCAGACATCTGAAGAAAGTGCCATTGAAACTGGTTCCAGTAGCTCTACTTTCATCAAGAGGGAGGATGAGACCATTGAGGACATTGACATGATGGATGACATTGGCATTGACTCCTCAGACCTGGTGGAGGACAGCTTCCTGTAACCCCGTGGACACCTTCCAGCTCTGCACATGGAGAAGCTTGCTTTGTTGCCTACAGACTTCTGCTCCACAGAGAAAACCACTTTATTGCAATGTCAAGGATGTGAAGAGAAGGTGGATTTGTACAGAGGAACTCCCAGTGATGGGTAGAGGAATCAACCTGATTATGAATGAAAGAGACATGTTGAAGATGGATTTCTTAGTGTTGCTTCTTGCAGTACTTCAGTAGCATCTCAGTGTTGTTTGCCATTCAAACTGGTAGAAGGATGAAAGAAAAGGCCACAAATAGATCAGTTTTGTGTTTCAAGGGCATTCTTATGACTTTGATGGATTGAATTTCCACTGCAGCAATACTTCACTCTTGTAATTATGTAAATAACTGTCTACTCAAGGATCTTTTGAGGTGCACATTGAACATATGTGCCATGGATTTTAGAAGAGATTGCTCATGAATTTTGTGTACTTCCTCCCTCAATCTCAATGTCAGCTGCTGTTTAACTATGATGTGAATTGAAGAACATGCAAAAACCACTTTTGGACCAAAAAGGTCTAAAACCACGAGACTGACTGGTACTACAAAACATGTTACTTTTTACCATTAATGCAAGTAAAGGGGAATAATAATAATAATAATGATAATAATTAAAACCCAGTCTATAATAGGTGTTAGAAACCTAGTAAGTCTTTATTAACTATAGAAGATAGCTGTTTTCAAGATAATACTACTACTGTTTTCAGTAACACTAAATGTATATTTTACAATTCATTGTCCTTCAGTAAAAGCACAGTCTCAAGAAACTTTCATAAGTACAAGCAAAAAATTTATGACCTACAAAGTTTAGGAAACAACAAATTCTTTTGGCTCTACACAGCATGGTAACCTCTCTGATTAGCTAAAACTGCTTTAACATGGAGAAAACGTGAAGATTTTGTTTTCTGTCGTGAGCTGAGTAGCTTTTCTAATGAGATATACCAGAAGCAATTATTATTCTATGATTAAGTGAGGTTTTAAAAATAGTAATTAAAAAAAAAAAGAAAAATTATGCCAGATTTCCAAGATGCTGGAAAATGAAAGGTCATGAAAAACCACCAGCAACATCCCATTATTGGTGTTTCCTGGGTACTCAAAAAAATATCCTGGGATCAGCTGTGAAGAATTAATTTGATATTTGAATTGCTCAAGGAAAAAAGGCATCTCTCCAAGCCTGGAACTTGGGTCTGAATAAGCAGAAATAATTCTGCAGCAAATATGCTTGTCTTAGTTTTCAGGTTTAAATGGGAACAGAAAACTCTATTATTTTTGTAGACTGTAACTACAAACAGTAATTGCTTCCAAGAGTGTTTTTTGGAAGAAGGTGCATGAAAATGACTCCGCTCTTAGCCTGCAATAGTTATCTTTTGACACCACTTATATGAACAGTCTTAAAATTACTGCTATCACCATACAATATGTTATTGAGATATAATGCTTTTGAAGACTTACATGTGAAAAAAGGTACATCACTGCGAAGGGCCCCATCCTTTCTGGTGCTCAACTTTCAAACTTAACCTTAATTCAGTGCCATGAGTGTCTTGCAGGACGTGCTCAGTCTCTGGCATGACACAACCATTGCAAATGCAGTGCAAATTCATCCTTGTGTTGCAGTATTTTTTCCTAGGAAGTGTGACAGATGGACCAGCAGTGACCAACAGAACATGCTGCCATGTTAAACTAGAGTTTAACTTGAAATGGCCCTAAGAAAGCTACAGAAGTCCCCTTGACTTCATTTGTGGACAGTCGTGGATCAAATGAAAGCAAATGTAATATTTTCAGTGTTAGAGGCAAATAATTCTGGGTTTGGGTTTCAAAATGTCACCTGTCTGAGGCCACGTACAAGTGTACTGCAGATGTGAAAACAGGACCTGAAGCAAGGCACCCACATTTTAAACCCTGATGGAGCTGACAATCAGAAGGAACCATGAGTGATGGAGCATCCTCCAGTTCTTGCAGTCAACAGATCAAGACCGAAGTGTCTTTCTGGGAGCTGTGCTTTAGCCAAACATGTGCCACTGAGGTCTACGGGGACAACTGTGAAACATAAAGACTCTCAAAATAGCCAGAACAGATGAGACAAAGCAAAGGCTCCCTCCAGATATGAACTGTGAATTGAGGAAACACAAATTGTCTCTTGGATATCCCAGATATCTGAATGGCCACTTAAGACCACACATGCCTTAATTTTCATGTGTAGTCATTACAACTACATGTTCAAATTAGGGAAGCAATTTCACCTGCATTTTTGCACATGGCCTAGTGTTCTTCAGAGTTTGAAAATCAGCCCCAACGCATCTTATTATACCAATTACTGGAATCTAAGGACATTTTCATAGGATCTCCCCTTCATCTCACCGGTTTCATGCTGTTATCTTGCAGTGCATCTCAGGGCTAGACCCAAATGGTGGACGTGAATCAGATCTGGCTCACTTTTTGATGCATGGTAATGTTGATTCTCCATCCTGTCGTGAGTATTGTGTAGATCAACTGCATCCATGGCAGGGATCTAGCCAAACCCAGCTCACTGCAGGTTTGGAGTCGCATAAGCTGGCCTGGAAACTGGAATGAGAAGCAGAGGAAGAGAGAAGCTTTACTAGAAAGGGAGAAGTGTGAGAGGATGATTCATTTAGTTTTGCAATATTATCAGTATTACAGACTTTTATGGCTTAATTTTTGAGAAGCCACTGGAAGAGATATCCCCCAAACTTTTGCTACAGTAATTGTATAATGACAATCAGTGTTAGCCTACGAAACACAGCTTTTGATTTGTAATGGCCAATCAATTCCTTACAGCGTGGTCTGCAACTTGTACAAAATGGTCCTATTACATGATGAAGGACGTGAGATATGGTGATGTTATACATCAATATGTATATAAGTATTTTTATATAGACTTCTAGAATACTGCCAAAACATTTATGACAGCTATATCACTGCCTTTGTTTATATTTTTTTTTACTGTGATATATTCCACAGGCACGTTAACTGTTGCACTTTGAATGTCCAAAAGTTATATTTTAGAATAATAAAAAAGGAAGTGTTTCCAAAATGGTGGCTGTTGTGAAATGTTTGAAGAAGGGCAAACTGGCCTGAATGATGGTAGGCAAAAAATGTATTTCAAAAATGCCCCTGTTGATATTTTGTCTTTGAAAAAAATCCTGTAAATTAAGATCTCTATATTTCAATAAATGATATATAATTTAAGGATATGTGAGGGGTCTATACTCGCTTATTGAAAGATGGTTGTAAAGAATCAATCATACCTGTTTTTTTTTTTTTTTTCCCCCTAAACAGGTTTTCTGTTTGAGTGCTCTGCAATGCCATAGGTCAACAAGAACAAGCAGGTTTCCAAGCCCTTCCAGTGAGCAGAGTGGGGAAGTGCCTGTGGCAAATGATTTGGATAGCAAGTGACAACTGTGGGGAGCTTACCTGTCCCCCAAAACATGGCCGGTGCAGTGCTCCAGTGACTGCTGCCTGGAGCAGAGCACATGCCCCGAGGTGGACACTGGGCTTCTTGCAGGAGACGAAAACCTTCTTGACCTTGGCAACATGTGTGCTGTGGGGTCTGACACCTGGCTGCTCTGCACACATGGAAGAAAGTGAGGACATGGGATGCCAATGGACATGCTGTGATGCATGTCTGTGGTATACACTCTCTGCCTCTTCTCTGCCCACTGTGACCAGTGCACAATAAAGGGGTTTATGCTAAGGTTGCTTTTAACATGGGACTAAAAATGACCTGTGTCAGGTCACCTGTACCTAAAGTTTTTGATGTTTACAGAGGATTAGATGGCCTCATGGCCATGGTTTCTTTGCCTCTGGCAGCAACTCACCTTTATGAATCAATCCAGATTTTGTCCTATGCTCCTGCAATAATTAATTTCATACAGTGGATGTAACTGAATGTGAATTTGAGTGGAATTGCAAGATTTCAATCTGAAAACAGAGTCAAACTTGTCAGTTGCCCTTCCTGCACTTGACCCTCTCTTGGATTGCCAGTGGGAGCCAGGCAAGCCTGGCCAGGGAAAAGTGCTGTGAACAGGCAGGTTAGCACCCTCCTGTTCATGGAGTGGTTGCTGTTGTTAAAACATGCTTGGAGATGAACTCTCCATCTAACATCTCCCTCTCCCTCAACACTGCCTTGCAAAGCAAAATCCCTCCTCACTTTATCCTATAACACTGCAAGGACACAACACTTTCTGCCACCCCAGGGCTTCAGGAAAGAGTCATGGTAGTGCTTGTGTCCTTATGTCTGTCCTCTGCTGTGTACCTGCTCTTTTGGAAGTTTAGCAGCTGTGTGAGATGTGAGGACTGATTAACTTGTTATTCCTGCTGTGCATGACAAAGGATGGTGGTATCAAAACCCTTCTATATGCAAGAGACTTCAGCTGAGTACTGAGCTCAGATATAGTTCTTGGTCCTCTTCTTCTCCTCTGCAGAGCAAGAATGCAATCTCCTATTTGTGTGATAGAGCTGTGTGGGCCTGTGAATGTGTTTGTCCACATTGGGAAGCATGGACGGTGAGTGTCTCACCCTCTTGCTGAAGTAGGTGCATTTTGGGCAAAAACCTAATGCCTCACTCCACTGATAACCACAGTCTGGGTGTCTGGCAGGAATCCTGCTCATTGTCTTGCTTCCTGCATCAAGGCTTCTGCAAATATTTAGCTGGAAATATATGGAGGGCACATGGCAGAGGCATTCTGTCCAGGACAGAAGAACTGGGGAGAGAGTGGCACTGAGCCCAGAAAAGTAGAAAGGAGCAGGCTCCTGGACAGGTTGGGAAGGAAAAGGTAGGGAATGCCTTTCCACATGGACCCTATGCAGGAGACTTCAGCTTATGCAGGTAAACAGGCCTTTGGTTAAGCTTCTGAATTGCTATGAGTGGTGCAAAAGGGCAGCAGCAGGTTCATCAACCAGAAGCAAGTCATCTGGCTACCCCAAGATGCTCCCAGTGCCTCTGGAAACCTGAGGCATGATACTTTTACAACTGTCTCATCTGTGTCCCACCACCTTATCCTCGTTCTTAGAGATGGTGTGATACAGGTGCTGTGTGTTGGCGTAATATTTGAGAAAGATCAGAGGAGAGCAAAGGAAAACCTTTCATATGCTCAAAAACAAAGAAGAGGGAAAGTCACCTCATAGATGTGGCCTGGCCCATGAAGCCAGCAGCTGAAGTGGAGTCCATACACTGTGGAAGAACTGCCACTGATCCCTACAGCAATGCAAAAGGTTGGGCTCAGCACTCATGGGCTTGTCCACCTTGCCTCATCTCTGTCCTGAACCCCTTGTCACAGTCAGCTTGTGTGAGACCAAAGCATAGGAGGCAGGAGAGAAGACACCAACCCTTCCTCTGATGGCATCGATGTTCAGTGCTTTTGAAAAGGAAGAGTCATCTACCTCCAAATCATCCTCATCCATATAGCTGGAGGTAAGGATTTGCTACACCTTCAAAAATTCCAATGTTTTCTTACATTTGTTAATACATTTACTGCAAGTAGAGCCAAAATTTTATTTTCTGAGTTGGCCACAAGATGGAAGCATCAGACAAAAAGCTGTTAAATAGTTCTTTTCCTCATCCCTTTTCTGTTGTTTCCACAGCAGCACAGATGTGCTGCCGCTGCAGAGGCAGAGCAGCTGGAGATTTTAAAGCAATAGGAGTTAAAGGAATACATACAGTGTCCATGTTTTGTTTGGAAGAACTTTCAACCTGTTATGATAACTGTAGTTTTTCAATAGAATGAGACCTGTGGTAGACACTCATTTTTAAAAATTAAATATGTACTGAAACCTACTTTTATGAAAGGGAAAACTGAAACAGCATCATGGAAATCAGAGAAGTTGTCTGGGCTTTTTCTAGGCCATGGTTATGCATTTTGTGTTACAGCATACAGCTCGAATCCTGCAAAGCTGGAAACTTCACTGGTACTGCCATGCTGTTCCTGATGGTGGGGAAGGGTTCTTTGCCTTTTACCTCACAAAACTTATCTCTAGTGGAGAGAGGTAGGGATTAAAAATAAATTATGATTTTAAATATGGTGTGGAGTGAGACCTTAGATATCTCAAACTGAGCTGAGACTGCATCCGTCCTCTGCATTCATTCTTTTGTTGTCAGCTGTTTAATGTCCTGCTGATGTTAGATGAACACCTCAGAAACACTCCTGAGCTGAGGGCCAGATTCACATGCCTTCAAGTACTCAAAAAATAAAGTTTTAGGAACAGTCTAATGTACATAGCCAGACCCCCAATCTCTAACCCCTAGAAGGCATGCAGGTTCAAGGGTTAGTTCAAGTTTGTAAACTACTTCAAATCCTACAGCAATGTGACGTATCAGAGATTGCTTTATCCACCCCGCCATGCCACTGCTGTGCTCCACCAGCAGGAGCATTACCTGCTTTACCATTTCTCCATAAAAGTGATGCTAATTTTGTACAAAGGGGGATGTGATTTATTAGACCAGCTAACACAGCTGAAAAAAATGAGAAGTAACTCACATCAGGACTGGAGGCAGGACTTGGTTATCTAGAAACTGATCTGTGTTTTCCTTCTCTACTAATTGGCCTCATAAAAGATATTTTCTGCATATTATTTCTGGGTGGCTGAGATGACAGCCATTGTGTTACCAGCAGTAACATGTGCCAGCTGATGCCTGAGTCTTAGAAATGCCTATTTAAAGGCAGCTCTAAGCTTTGAAATTGGAGCCACCTTGTTGAAGGCAAGCCAAGCATGTGTGTGCTACCAGCAACAGCATTGCAAAAAAGTGTCTCCCACCAGCAAGTGTATTTGGGTGTATTTCTATTTATACCAAGTGCATTTGTGAGTGCACTGATTGGTTGCTTTCCAAGGTAGAGTTTTGTTTGCTCACGATCTATTTGACATGCAAAATGATGGGTGTTTTGGTAGGTAAAAATGCTGCTATATTGATGTGGGAACAATGTCAATGCTTTAAAGACAATCTTCAATTATAAAAAAAGAGTCTACTGTTGTCATTTAACCTGGCATGATGTATGACATAGACCAGAGGGTCTTCCCAAATTAATTCCCATCTGAACCAGAGCCTGGCATATAGAAAAAAAAAAAAAAAAAAGCAGTCTTTTCTCATCTCTGTGAATCCTTGTGTAAATATCAGGTTTTGCAGCTGCTTACATGCGAGACAAGTATTATTAGTTCAACACTCTGGGCATGCACCAAACCAAGACTTACATTTCCACACTGTTTGCCCAGAGGAGCTCAGAAACCCATTAGGCATCATTTCTAGTCTGATTGGCTGGATGAGCAGGGGAGTGGAATTTCATCAACATATTTTAATCACTTTCAGTGTAGTTTCTGGTGGCTGCTTTTGGCAGTTTGAGTTATGTGTGTACAATATTCTGATGTCCTGTGTATGAAATGGGAGTTCCTCTGGCTGAAAACTAGTGGAGGTGGACTGGCCTGAAGGAAGAAAGATGCCTGTAGCAAAAAAAAAATGTAAAGTTTCTACCCAGTAAGAAAATGTGTGTGAATTTAGTTAAATGTGAGTGGTCTACCTCTCTGTTCCAAGACCTTATGCTTTTTGGAACTGGAGCCCCTTGTTGGATGGCACAGGGAGATTGCTCTAAGCAGATCAGTGGGAATGTCACTGCTTATCATCCCAGGGCTTTGTTAGCACTGCCTGCATTTGGTCTTTAATCAGGAACAAGCAGAGGTCCCCCTATACCAATACCAGCTATGACATAATGTAGCAACATGGAAATTTTGTCTGCTGCTTTAGTCTGCAATCACAGGATACTGTTCATACTTTGCTACAGCCATGGGCTGGTCAAGAGATGATCTCCTTGGCTGCAAGGCTTGGCATGAGTAGTGAGATGATGCTGGACCATGGCATGGTCTGCTTTTTTCTGACTGGTCACTAAGACTGCACAATTTATTCAAAGGTGCATTTGACTTGACTTGGCTCATTTTCCTCCCACACACCATTTTCAGCTTCCCTCCGCTAGGAGAAGTGGGCAGGGAGCTCTGCTGCATCCCTGTCCTGCTTCAGACTCGGGCGATACCAGTTGCTGCCAAAGGCCAGAGTCAAAAGGGTCCCACACTGCTCCAAGCTGCTCCTCAGAGTCTGCATAGCTAACGCATTTCCACAGCTCCTCCCAGGATTCTCGGCTGTTCCCTTGGCAGTGAAAAACCCTCGGAATTAAATACCGTGAAAAAGCGTTGTTGAAAATGTTGAAGAGAAACTGCATTTTGAGAGAAAATGCATTTGAAAATGTCAGCATTCTGTAAAAGAAGAAGAGAAAAAAATGTGCGAATACATGTTGCTTTACTGTCAAAAACTGAGCAGCCCAAACCTGTCCTGAGCTGCCAAAAATTAAAAACTTTATATTTTGGCTCGAATATTTTGGTATTCAAATTTTCTCCTTAAAATGCCATGTTCACTATGGAAAATGTAGAAAGCAATCTTTTAGTTTTTTTTTTTTCTCCAGTTGAAATCCACTTTTACCTCCTCCCCTCCCAAAAAAGACTCCCTTTCCATCCTATGTGTTATGACACCTTGTGCTGATAGCGAGACTGCGTTGTTACAAGGACCTTTCATAGGAACAGCTGTTAAAAGTTGCCTTGCAACTCCAGGGAAGTATTTATCAGGATTTCTTATCTTGGCAAATAACAAAAAAATGCCGACAGAGGATCAGGGTGCGAGAGCTGCGCCCACTGGGGTGCCATTTATGAAAGACGCATTTTGTTCCCCCGCTCTGCCCTATGGCAGTCAGCTCTGGGAGCCGGCGAGAGCCTCCTTTCCCGGGAGCATTGCTGACGCAAGGGTTCACACATGTGAGCGAGAACACAGCAATGCTTGTGTGTGGGCACATGTCTGCCCACCTGCCTGCCTGCTGCCCACCCCTGGGGCACTCACCTTCATCTCCCAGGAGCAACTTGAAGGAGAGGTCTGAGCCCCACCGTGGCATTGCAACTTTATGCTGGTTAGAGATGTCACCACTGCTGTCTGGGTATTGACAGCCATGTGAGCTGGGCTTGTAAAAGACATCTTTTCTGTCTGTGAACTTGCTGCACGTTAATCTTAAGACCATCTAAGCTAGGGGAGCTCTGCTGTGTCAGCGCTGAATTTTGTCACAGTGCTGCTCAGATTGTCTTCTCTTACACCAAAGAGTGAGCAAGGGGCTCATGAGAGTGCTAAGTTAGCAGAAAGGAAGAGTTTTCTTAAATATCTGCAAAATGGTGGTGGTGCAGCTTATATCAAACCTCTCTCCCTGTCTTTTCCTCTCTCCAATTCTATGTGTCTTGCCTCAGCATCTTGTTGGCCACACTGTCCCTAGGATCCTTCTGAGGTTCCCCATCTATATGTGTACTGCTGGCCCTACTGCTGAGACCTGTCTGACTTGTGCCATGAGGGGAACAGTAGCTCTGGCCCAAGCAACAGGAGGTTACACTGGATTGGTTGATGATAAGAGAGGTAGAAGGACCCCTGTAAAGTTGTATGTGGTGAGAGAGGGAGTGGGACCATATATGCACTAGGACAGGGTAAATGTCATTTTGTCCCAGCCCTGCACCAAAGGAGAATTTTAGAGCTTGGAGAATTTTAGGGCTCAGAGTATTTTGTGGTTCTGGCTTGAAGTTTCTTACTTCTAGGTGTGCTTACCACCACTCAAGATACCTTCACTGAGTTTTGTACATTGACATCTCTCTTTTGGGGTGTGGTCTGAGAGCTTTTATGACACTATCTAGAAACTGGAGGGATGAGTAACCTAAAAATAATAGAATAGTCCACTGACTCATTTTACTTAAGTCAAACATCTGCCAGAAGGTAATAGCACTGGCAGTTCCATTACTATCATTATTGCTGATGGCAACCTGGTCTGGTTTTGAACTGCTGACAACAGATCCTCCTGTCAGCTCCCCAAAACCCCTATTCTTATTTATCTGGAGTGTTATGTCAAGTAGCCATGCAACAGCTAAAATACTGACAAATTATGATTTTACAATATTCTTATATTGTTGAATGTGATGTCATGAGATTGGATTGTTTACATTTGTATACATGTAGACATAATGGTACCTTCTTCTCTCTTTGAATGATCTAGCACTCCAAATACTGGTCAACTGGTACATTGAAATATATCCTCTGCATCTTTCAACAAATTAAAAGAAAAATTTTTCTTCCTTTTTTAATTTTTTTTTTTTAATTTAATTAGAATACCTACCAGAAAGTTTTGGGAATATTTGGGAGTTGGTGGCATGGGATAAACTGCTGGTGGGGGAAGCAGAAGGATTCCCATACAGTTGTATGTGGTGCAAAAGGGAACAGGACCGTGTAAGCAATATGACAGGGTAAATGTCATTGTATACCACAACCTACACTCGTAGTAAGGATCAAAACCATTGTACATGACAAAGCACCTCTGTGAGAGATGATTCTTTGTTTTTTATGAATCTGTAAAAAACAAGATGAGAAGAAGTTTAATTTAGCTAACAGCTCCCCACCTTCTGCCCTCCACCCCTCCCATTTATATAAAACATTTTAACATCAGTAATGGAAAAACAATTATTATCTATCTTATGTGGCCCATAACCTATTCTGAGATCAAATATTTTTAGCAGAGCAGGCACATCTTGAAGTCCTACCATTTTTGCTAACCATCTGAATTATTCTCACTTTTGTAGTTCTGTGATTGGAAGTACTCAAAGGCTGGAAACAAGTATTAATACTTCAAATCAAAAGATAACATTAGTTTATTGCAGAAGTTATACATCGTTCAAACTTTTCATTATGTTAACGTGACTACATTAAAAGGGTTTGTTGAAATTTTGTCTCAAATCTAGAAATGCAGTTTCAGCTTATAGGCCTTTGTATGCAACCTTAGTTGTCAGTAATTCTGTACAGTAAATCTGCTAAATATGTGGATGAACAGCTATACATCTTCTCAAAAGGAACATAGTTTCACTCTGCAAAGAAAGCTTTTACATTAAAATGAAATAATTGTTTTGGACAGAGTAATGAAAGCAAAAGATGCTAGGTAATAAGAGGGTCCTACGGGAGCAGGAGGACCAAGGACTATCTGCAGTGTCTGGGCTTGTCTGTGCCCTGTCCCAGTATAACCCCCCCACACCTTAGGCTTCAGCAAGTTCAGCTCTTTTTGCAAAGAAATTGGCAGAAAGGTCCCTTAGCATGGAACAACCAAAAGTAGCAACTGATAAATACTTGCCTTTCCTGCTTCCCTCCTTAATTCCACAAACATATCATTATGGAAGTCCCAAACGAGAAATATAATTGTCCTTTCTTGTCCTTCCTATCCCTTAAGGACACATCACCCCCATGGTATGTCAGTGGTCAGTACTTTGGAAAATCAGTTTGACTCCTTCTTCCCTCCCTGCAGGTGCTGTGACTCATCTGCCTGAACATTGCTCTGGAGGACAGAGATGCTTTGCTCAGTGCTCACTGCAGTACTATGAATCACAGTTCAGTCTTGGGTTTAAAACCTGCAGATTTCAAAGGGACATATATGTGAGTGACTGCCTAGGAACACAGATAGATTACCTCTTTAAGAATAAGTATTTTGATGCAAGAGCTGCCCACTGGAGAAGATCAAGAAAAAGAAGAGAATCACTATTATCAAAGCAATAAAAGGACAACATGCATCAGCCCCTCAGTATAATCTCCAGATCCTGAATTAATGACTCTTCAACCCTTTGTAAATGAATGTCCATTCCCATCTCTACTTCCAATATACTGTCAAAGAGTTATCCAAAATGTCCTCACATGCTGTTTCATCCATATTCATCCTCGGATACAAGTCAGCACAGATATGTCTGCCAGCACAGAACTCCAGAGGAGTCCATGGAAGATTTTAGGGCTCCTTGTCCAGAACTTAATTCCTTGGGAAAACACTGCATTCAGACAATTAAGTAGTATTATGTCCACAGTTACCTGCTTTGGCAGGAAAAAAAGGAAATTCCTTCCTCTTGTCTTTTTCAATTTGCTAGTAACTCTTTAAAGACGAGAATCCCAGAAACTGTTGCTAAACAACACTGGAGTTTGCCTGGATGAGCTTTAATAATAAGCAGCAGTTTGAATAAAGCCAAGAGAAAGTTCAGGCCTATACTTGACAGAAGATCCAGGCACTGGCCTCAGTCTCAAGTATTCACTTCCATAAAGCAGAGCTTCAAGAAAACCATGATTAGCTTCTATTTATCTCCCTCATTTTCACAAAGGCTGGGTTTATACTCTGGTTTACATGTGGTCATTAGCCTGTAATAATGTAAATACACATATTGCCTTATCAAGTTGAGTCGTTTGTCTGCTTTTTGTCCTCTGCAAGTTCAGATGGCTGTGTGTGCACAATTGCAGGTGTACATGCAGGGTCTGGTTTGAACTGGACACTTCCTCTCTCATCTCATCCATTCCAAGAGAGGCAGCAATGAACATTTCAGATCTCTGAAGTCCACTTCCTTTAGCTGCTCCTTGTCATTTCCTAGCAGGATTTGTCTGTGTATGTGAAGGCACAGCTGGATATGGGTGATGGTTGTCCTTTTTTCCCTACAGCTACCCTGTCTGTATGTGTGGAAGCTGTCAAGGAGGCCACAGGGTTCTTGGTCACAATGAGGAGCAGGACAGGAGTGTGACCTCAAACTCTTCCAAGGACACAAATCCTCTCCCTGGTTAAATTTGGTACTTCCTAGGGTTTTAGATGTGTAATTATTTTTACTTTTTTCTTCTTGGAAAATAAGTTCATGAGGAATAGAGAACTGAGAAGTAAAACTGTGTGGTATAGGCTAATGAGAAGAGGCAGGAAAAAAGCAGAGACAAGTCCACAGCTAGGGAAGATACTAGAGATTAAAAGAACCAAAGTTAAACCTCGCTCAAAGTTTGCAGCAAAGGAGCAGCTATAGGTAAGGAAAGGGCATTATCAGAGGCAAAGCTGGTGTTTATACAGCAGCTGTGAAATCAAGGGCAGATACTAATAGGCTTTCTTCAATTTCTGTCGCATCATAGCTGTAATTTAACAATAGCAATAAATAGAACTAAAAGCTGAATTGAAAATGTACATTTCTAGACTGTTTTAACAAAAATCTGATTCCATCTGTGATAAAACTGGCACTTTTTATTTACCAAGTGAATGGGGACTGGATCCTCCAGGAAGACCACATCTTGCCATGGGAATCTTTACTTTTGTTTACTAACAGCATGTTGTCAAAATGATACCCTCTTATTTCCAAAAATGAGTTAAAAGTAGCTTGAGGATTACACCTGCCTTTGCCAATTTCTCTCATTAAATAATTTCTTGTCTCCAGTTTTGTACTTTATTTCCTGATGGTGTCTAAAGGGTGCATGCTGACAGCTGAAGAAAGTGACTGTTGTGTAACACTGGCACTGCTTGTGGGGCTGTGATCAGCAGCAAGACTAACTGGTGAGCCTGGGTGAGATGTTTTCTTTTGTTTTGATCAATCACTTAGCGTGAGAAAAATGTAGCTGTGCCGGATCTGGCACTATTCACTAATTGGGCTGAACGTGCAGATTGACTAAAGCACATGCTTATGGTTTGGGAGATCCAAGTTCAACTCCACCATCTGCTTGAAGCCTCATTTTCCTGCAGTCCTGGTTGAGCAGGCTCTGGGTTGAGTGGGGCTGGCAGGTGTACAATTTTTCTCACTGAAGCTGTTACACTTTGCATACCAAGATTAAATATTTATTAGTGCTGATGGTCCAGTATGTCCCAGCTCCCACCTGGGTGCTCTAATCACTGCACTGTAATGCTCCCTCTGGAGCAATTCATGGTCGAATGTAATGTGCAAAATGAGACCACATAAAGGGGAGAGGCTGCAGAAGCCTTTCAGTGTTGCACAACAGTTTATAAGGCTAAGACAGTCTCCTGGGGAAGAGACGAAGGTACAATGTCCTTGTAGAGAGGAAATCAGGGCAGAACTGGGGTTTCCTTCAGCCTGAATGTGTGCCAAGCCTGCAGCTCTGTGGGATTTCCCTTCAGATGTGTTGACTTCTCCAGTTTCTGAGCTATACCAAGGACTATGAGAAGTGTTTTAGAATCCTGAGCCTGTAGGGGTGATTTTAAATCCTTTGTACTAGGGTCCTCACCTGGCAACCCTGTAGGATTTCAGTAAATCAGAAGAGCTGGAAACAAGTGGAGGAGATGCTTGGGTAAAGCAGTACAACACCCAGTAGAAGAAGATGAACTAGAAATAGCTGCATGCTTTTTTGGCTTTTATCAATTCAGATAAGATGCATTAAAATAATTCTGAGGTCTAGAGACTGCCACAATCGCCAACACAACTGCAGAACTGAGTCTTTCCTTCAAAACCTTGTAGGCCATAGTGAGGAAATAGAGTTCAGACACAAATATGTTTTTAGACGAAGAGTGTTCTTTTAAATCTTTTTTTTTTTCCTCTCTTCTGAGAGTGACAAGTAGTGCCAATTTGGAAGTAATTTCTGAAATGTGGACATCTGTCTTCTAGGATCTGTACTGCAAACACCATATTTTTTCTTATGGCTCACCAAACAAGCCATTCATTAGTAACTAGTTTCATTCTGTAATGACTTTGGGTCTGATTCACGGTTGTAACTCTTGAGCTTTGTGCCATTGTTGGTGGGGTTTGTATAAACATACATCTGGGGTGCAGAAGCAAGTCTGGCCCTCTTCCTTGTCACACTAATGATTTTCCTGTGATGTTTCACAGCTCTTTATCAATCCCCAGTCCCTCTAATGTCTGAGAAAGAAAAAGTTGCAGAAGAACAACTACATCATAAAATTACTCTAAAAATAACAGATAATCTCCTGTCTGAGATGTTAATTTATGGAAGGAAATGTTTATGAATAAACCCCCAAATCATGTAATTACATGATTTTTTTTTAATTATTCTTGAGGTATATCAGCAATTCTTCTGTCCTTAGCTGAGAGTGTGTACTGTGATCTGTCCCCAGATCTTTTAGCACTAGCTAAAAGATATTTCACGCTAGTTCACATGTTAGAAAAAGCTTTTAATCAGTCTGAAATAAGGTATAAACAACTTCAGGAAGTTTGGAATATGTTATTAAAACTGTCCTCTAGTATCCTTGTTACAGGGTGTTTTGGCATCACATCCCTTAGTGTAAGCTTATTATGTAAGTCACTTGTTGGCTAGCCTCTCATGAATCCCGTGATCTCTCATCAGAAAATCACATCCTTATGTAAGTAGTGTATGAAAAGAGAAACAGTGTGCTGTTGTTCATTTAATGATTCATTCATCTTGCTTTCCCCTCTCTGTTTCTGGATTTCCCCCTGCCTGTGTCTTGGGCATTTCTCCTGGCTTTCTCTATGCTGTGCTGTGGGCATACCTGCACTCAGGTACATCCAGACTGGCTTTGGGCACCTACCTGAGCATAGTGTCAGGGATGTGCTGGCTCTTGAGCCCTGTTGCAGTTGGGAGAGAGGCCATGGCACCCATTGGGAGCAATGTGCACAAAAGCTGTCACTGAAATAAATAATGATACTGAAGAAGAACGCCTTTGCTCTCCTGTTATAGGCCATGAGCTGAGCCTCTAGAGAAAGATGGCCATGTCCAAGCCCTGCACATCACTCTGTTGCAGGCATGCTACTGTGTTCAGGTGTTGCAGAGAGAGGTGATGGAGCAGTGCCTAAACTTCTGCTGAAACCAAGAGGTGTTTAAATTGACAAAAAGAGAATGGGGCTCCCAGTTATATGTGGTTCCAGCTTCCAGTCAGTGCCTCTGCCTCTCACTTCACATTTGATGTATTGAACTAAAGGATGCCACAGGAAGATCCTGTACCTAGCGGATTTTGAAGATCAACCAAAATGCCAGGCTTGGATAATGCTATAAGGCCCTGTAGATAGGGATACAAGTACTGGTTTTATTATTTCTAAGTATATGTGGTTACAGGAAAATATGAAACTATGGAAACACGAATATGAGGCATTTACAGTGCCATATGAGAAAAAGAGTGAAGTAGTTATTTTCTTTGACAGCATATCTTGAAACGAGTAGGTCATTGTGTTCCTAGGATGACATCTGACACCTTGTTTGTTCTCAAGAGAAGCCTTGAAAAGTCTTCAGACTTCTGCCACAGGGTTATAATCATCTGTCTCTTTAAAAGACACTTCCCCTATCCTTTTATCAGTAGTGTTCCTCAAGCTGAATAGAACAAAGATCATAAATCACCCCACAGACTGACAGGACTGCTGGAGACAGCCAGGTGATGGGGACAGCAGAGCATTGCCACCACTGAAGCAAAAGTCAGATCGGACTTGTGAGATTATCTGAAGTGCCCAGATGTCCCAGAATCAGTATGAATTCAGCCTCCCTCAGGGTTTCCTGCACTGCCTATCAGTTCATCAGTCAGTGCTGGCAGTGGTGCTGAGGTCTCAGGCCTCACAGGGTGCTGGGGGTGGCCACAGGAGGAAGAAGAGGAAGACAGGGGCCAAGCAAACCTTCAGAAATCTTCCTGTGATTTCTAAGGCATTACTGAAGTTTGACACTTTTGTTCAGGAGTAACAGGAATAAATACACTGGTGGTAATGAGTACTGGTAAAGGAACCCATGAGGAGGACCCTCCAAGTGTTTGCAGATACTTTCTCCAAAACTGCTTTGGAGGTGGAACCAACCCCAAATCTTTCTTTGCTCTTGTTTGTGTTAATGACATACTATTTATTAGTAAGTACTCTCCTTTAGGTGAACCTTTTTTTTTTTTTTTCTGGTTTTTCTCTGGCTCTACATTTTACATGCATTGAAAAATGCATGCCTGGATCTACTTATTTGCTTATCTGAATTACTTTTGCTGGTTTTGCTACCACTGCTATAAATTTCCTAGGAAATCACCCTGTAAAGCCTTGGTATGAATACACACCTTTTTGGCTGATGGCACTATAAATAACAAATTTCTTCAAGGTCAGTTACATCAGAGGTGTTGTTCAAAGCTTTTAAAATATCAATCCTTGTGTTGAGTCAAATGTATTTTTCTTGACTTGGTTTGTATTAAAGGCCTGAGTTACAAACCTTACTCAGGCAAAATTCCCATATATTTTAGCCAGACACTAGGCTCCTGCTGTGTCCTGGTTTTGCTTGCTTTGGTAGAAATCAGCTTGCATAATATTCTGACCTGCACATACAGTGTGACACTAACCTTCTTTAACCAAGTTATCCTTGCTCACCCTGTGCCCCCAGTGGTTATCACTACAGATAAGGAAGTAGAAGTGAGAGAGGGCTCAGGCAAACCACCTGGCCACAGCCAGCTCCTGAACCTTGTGCACAGCTGGGTGAGGTCATCTTGAGGATCTGCCCATTCTCCTGGGACAGCAGGATGGCTTTCAGTGACACAGAGGTAGCCTTAGCTTCCTTTAGTGATACACCTTTCCCTGGGAATAAGTAAGATTGTCCCAGTTGAAGACACTGCTTCATTAATTCCTTATCATCCTCATGTTTGATGCCAAGAGGTTTCATGGCATAATTACTGACATATAGTACCAGTGGGTTTCCACAGGTATTTAGCTCCATGATCTCTGTCTGCTGCTTGCAAAGAGCAGTCGGATCTTTGCAAGAAATCTGACCCCTCCCCATGCCCAAACTGGAGCTTACAACTCCAGCACCATTTCCCAGCTACCTTATCTGCAGCTAAGAAGTCTTCCAAGTCCCCAAATTTTTCTCACTAGACCATAAGTAGACTTATAATCTTGAAATGTTGTTTTAGAGAGTAAGAGAGCAAGGTGAAGCAGCAGTAAGTGAGGTAGAAAATGAAGGTGGCCTGTTTGTGCAGCACAGATGCTCCCAGAAGGTCCCACATCCCTGGGAGCTGCTCTGAGCATGGGGCCAGGCTCTGTGACCACGTGGAAAGAGGAGAGGATCTGGCTTGACTCTCAGATTGGTGTTTACAGGGCAGGCAGAAGAAAAGTGGATGTTTTACTTGAAATGTTATGGAAATCACTAAGAAATAATGTCTGTAGAAGGCAGTTCTCAGAGTCTATTTCTGTTCATGAGGGACAAAAAGGCAGGCAACAGAACCAAAAATTCTGTAAATCCGTTTCCTTTTATTTTTTTCCACTGCAAGGTTCATGAACCGAAAGAAGAGTTTGAGCAATTTGATTCACTTTCCAAATGGAATTACTAGGTTTCTCTTTATTGTTTTTTTATACTCAAACCTATTGTGGTTTTTTTAAGATAAGCTGGGATTTTTCCCTGTATACAACAATAGTTAAACCTCATACTCAGTTGCTTGGCTAAGAGACTGATAGGATTAAAATATAAAAATACAAAAGATAGAAACCAGATTGTGTTATCTAAAATATACATCCTCTCCTGTCATGCTGGTAACTTAAGTTCACACAGTGTAAACAGAGAACTAACAAGCTCTGGTATTGTCATTTGGGCTACGGTTTTGTTGGGTTTTGGTTTTTTTTAACATAAACTAGCTCCAAGCAGCCCTCTGAGAGATCAGGTACATAGATTTCAATGTGTCTTCAGTCCACAAGTGTTTGATTGATATAGTACAGTTCTCCTGTTCGTATAAATATTTGAAGTTGGAAAAACCTTCTGCTTTTAATTCTATCAAAAAAAGCCTGTTTAAGCTAACTTCCTAGGGCAGAACAGTTTTTTCACACACACACATATCTGTGCGTGGCTCTTCTTGTATGTAGACGTCCACCATGAATGATGGGTTTCACGTAGCCTCTTGGCCCTTCTTGTTTCTTATAAACCAGCAGGAAGGTAGCAGGGGCCTGAACCAAAGCCAGCTGATTTTGCAGAGCCCACATTGACTTTGAAGGATGCTGGATAAACAGAGTTGTAGGTCCACCCACTTTCTAGATTTCACATGTTTCTAGGGAATTCAGTCATTCTCCTCAACCCTCATGCGATTTGCAGTGCCAGTGAAGCAGTTACAGAGGTAGCTGCCACCACACTGAAAGTCTTGGAGACCTTGGAGTCTACCAGCCTCCATGTTCAATTCATATGGAAGCTTTTTTTGTTCATTCACTACTTTCTGAAAACATAATGCTACATTTTTATCTTGATGTTATTTGAAATATATTGATTCCAGCTAGAAAGTTCCTTCACAAATGAATATCTGAGAGAAGGGAAATGGGTACACTGCAGATTCTTGTCATTCTGGGGCATGGGCAAAAGCAGTGAGTAAGGGAATCCAGAAGAGAACTGCCTGCAAAGGAGGAACTGCAACTGACATTAAAAGAGATTTATGAGATGCTTGGCTTGACAAATTCAGAACTGGGAACCATGTGTAAGAAGCTGCAAACAAAGAAAACAACATCTAAATGTCAGAAAAATCAAGAGACTGATTCCATAATCAGTGAAGGCAGAAGACACAGCAAAGTTGGAGACACAAGACAAAATCAGACTCCCCTGCTCTGGGATATGCCTGTTCTCAGGTTTTTACTTTTTCTTCTAGCCTCTCAAGTTCTCTAATAGGACTTTTTGCCTGCAGTCTAGCACCAAAAATACCACCCTCCTGGTTACCAGTGGCACATATCACATCACTGGTGAGTGCAGTTATCACAGACAGGAAGGACATGTCTGATGCACTCCAGTCTCAGTCTTTTAAGGACCTTCAATTCAAGATTAATAAATCCAAGCACTAGCAGAAGTCAGAAGTGATTTTGCAGACACACCTCATGTGCCAGCGGTAGCTGGATGTCTGCAGGAGCCGGTGACAAGTGTGAGTCACTGACCATGATGCCACTTTTAATGCAGCAAGGAAATGCTTGGAGATGCTACCACCACCTGATGCACATCCTCCAGGTTCTGTTGAGTGCATGAGGACTCACAGCCTTGCTCCCAGTGAGGAAAGAGCTTTAAGAGCTTTGCCACATCACCAGCTTAGTTCCTTCATGCCTTGATGTGGCTTTGTCCATAGCTTTTCCAAGGAATCAGATTGCCTTGCAGTGGCAGTATTTTCTTTAATTTTTATTTCAAACAGGATTGTTAACTTTTTGCCCTGAGTACCTATCAAGCTGGGAGGTAGGAGGCCTCCAGCACAGACAAGATGGTGAGAGCCATCTCCACTGGTTTCACTGTCAAAATGGCCTTGGTCCTTCATCCTACATAGAATCACAGAAACATAGAATGGTTTGGGTTGGAAGGGACATTCAAATATCACCTAGTTCAATCCCCTGCCATGAGCTGGAACATCTTCCAGTAGATCAGTTTGCTCAAAGCCCCATCCAACTGGACTTTGAACACTTTGAACCCAGTGATGGGGCATCCGCAGCTTCTCTAGGCAACCTTTTTCCTGAGTCTCACCATCCTCACCCTAAAATTTTTCTTTCTTAGATCCAATCTAAATTTTCCCTCTTTTAGTTTAAAACTGTTTCCCAATGATGAGTTACTACAGACCCTTGTAGAAAGTCTTTCTCTGTCATTCGCCCATGCCCACACAGAGTTGGAGATGCACAGTGCAGGTAACAAGCGTGTGGCAGCAGTGGAAGAAGCAAAGCCACCTCACTATGAAAGCTGAGGTGAAGCAAGGGCACTCATAGTGTTTATTCAACATGGCCATACCAGGTCAATCCTATATCCCTATGTGTTGCTTCCCTGGACAGTCACCTGATACCCTGAAATTTTTAGCTTCCCTCAGCCTTGCACCCTTGTGCCAGACACAACTTTTCCAGAAGTTATTTCAGAGTCAGGAAGCCTGTGGAAGGAATAAAAAGCTACCTCTAGGAAGGAGTGAGTTTGAAAGGCTACATAGAGTATGGTCTCGTGATTTGTTAAGAAAGGAACCTGTCTGCTTTAACTTCACCTTTGTGAATTTTTGTTTGCTGTTGTTTTTTTAAAATTCTGGCTAATACAGGTGGAGCCAGTCTATGCATTAGCTTGTTCCTGTCTGCCTGTGGCTTAGCTATATATTTTAAGACTGTTTTCCTTTACAGGAAATGGGAAGCTGTGGAATGCAAAATATCATTTCAGTAAAAATAATACTGCCTAACAAATCCCAAATGATTTAGTGTATGTAAAAAGGCAGATACTCCAGAGATACTCACTTGGAAACAGTATTTGGTGAATAACCTTTTTTTTCACACTGCATTATTTAAAGTTAGGTGGATACATCCAGAGAGGCTGACTTGAGTAGGCAGTTTGTTACTCATCACTTACTTCTCAGCCATTGCTCCAAGCATACAAAAAACACAAACAATTTTATTCTGCACCAGTGTCCCCAGCAACCCTTCTGTCTCCAACACAGTCAACCTGAAGCCATTATCCAATATAATATAGGATTGTCATGTATAGTATGAAGTCCAAGGAAAGTAGGCAACTACTTATCCTTTGCAACAGGTTACAGGTGACTGAAAAGAAAATGTGAATGTATCAGACATTCCTTATCACTGGTGAGAAACCCTTCTTCTTAAAATGGAAGGAACCTACTTCTTTTAGTATTATACTGAGGACTGATACAATACAGAGTGTTTCTAATTACCTAGAAGGTAGGTTGGTGCTGGGGTAGGCACTAGCCTGTAGTATGTGGCTGTGGTTTACTGATGGAAGAGCAGAGCTTTCCAGGGACTAATTTGCTTTCATTAATTTCACCTCCTCAGCCATCTGCCTGCCATCCCTTCCCTCCCTGCCTCCCCACACAAGAAGCACAGGAGAAGCAGCTTAGATAATCAAATAGGAAATGAGCCAATTTGTGAATATTTTCCATGGGCAGAGGTGAAAATTGCCACACTATGATGTACAGAGTGTAGTCCCTTCAGTTTGGGCTTGTGTGTAAGCATAGTTATTGCACCTGAATGCTTTGCACTTACAAGCACTGAAGGTTCATGATGAGGAGAGAGGTTTGCCATTTGCAGCTCTCACATCAGCTTGCCTCCTTCATCCCACCAGGCTCCAGGAGAAGCAGTGCTGGTGACTTGGCAGAGATGGTGGGTGGTGGAAGGGGCAGCTATGCCTGGCAAATCTGCATGTGCCAGGATGTCATCAAGAAACTCAGGGAATCAGTTCGCAAGATATTTGTTCATTTAATATGAAATTAGTTTCTTACAGCTAATTTATATACACTGAATAATTCCATCCTCACCCGCAAACGGTTAGTTTTGTTTGTCTATGGACTGAAGGAACAAATCAAGACTTTTCATCATCTGTAACTGGGCCATGTGGAGTAATTAAAGACAGTATATTAAATAAAGTAGATTTTAGCTTGCACATTGAAGAGTCTTCCCTTGGCAGATACAATTACTTTCAAGTGCAGTGATAGGCTGACATTGTTCTGGCAGAAACTGTCCACAGTAACATTATCAGAGTGACTTTAAGCCACCACAAAGGGACAAGAAAGTTGGTTCCATAGGACTGGAACTTCCCTAAGAGCCCTAAGTCCATGTTTTGTTTGCCAGGGGAATGAGAGAGGATGTGTGTAATGCCATAGCAGAAAAGGAATTAAAAAGCTTTGAATCTGTAGACAAGCAAGGTAACCATACCGAGCATATCTCTGAAACAGCTGTGTCAATTTGGGGAAAATATTTACATTCAATCCATGTAAAAAATATAAAACACACTACTGTGCCTTTCTTAGAAAAAGAGAATTATTTTAATAGTGTATGTAAGCAAGATAACCCCTTATTTTAGTAACAATTTCTCTACAGGTGTTTTTCTTCTTTTATATGACTGCTTATAATAAAACATCAGTGGGAAAAACAGAGACCATTGCTATAGCAGATCACCCTTCATGCTGCCCACAGCATCAGACAAGTAAGGCTTCCTGTGAGAGCATTTGGCATCACAATTTTGTTTCTCCTGGACATCATCTCTGTGTTTTGAAAGAAGGGAAAATAACCACATTTGCCTGCTGTTGTCTCATAGATGCCTCATGCCTATTCATTTAATTTTGTTGTTTTTCGTATTCCAAAGTAAGTGCGTTCTTTCTGACAGTGCTTGGTTCTTGTCATGTGCTAGGAAAACATTATTGTTGGCTGTTACCTTCTCTTCTGTTGAAAAGCAGCCCAAACCAGCAAAGCCTTGCACCTGCGAGTAATACTTGCTCAAATAAATGGGACATGGCACAGAAATAGACTAACCTGAGTAAAGATTGCAAAGCCATTTTTGCACTTATGAAAACACTCCTGAGCCTGAAGAGAAAAGACAAAAATGCAAAATGAGGGAAGAAAAATCTAGGAAAAAGAAAAATCTGAATGTCAGATCTTTCAAGTCCCAGAATCTACCTCCTGCACAGAATTTGCAGGTAGAAAAAAATTCAGGCATAAATATTATGTCCACGATTAAGTACTGGAGAGTTAATTCCATTGAGCCACTTCAGTGCTTGATATGTGGGTACCACTAGATGATTTATGGTTACTTTATATCAATCACACCTTGTCATAAGTACTGGCTGTGAAAATTAGACATCAGTGTTTAAAATGCCAAAAGCAAAAGAGATACTAACGTCAGGAGTGGCCCCAATAGCATGCCATAGTTACTTGAAAGAGTTACAAGTGACAAACACCCCATCGATGCCAGTTTCTTGCTTGCAGTGGACTTGGGTCAAATCATCACTAAGAAGAAGACACTGTAAATGGAAGAACCCAAATGTGAGCTGGAGTTTCAAAGTGATATCTATTGCCAGAAGCATCCCGCAAAGCCTGATGTTTCCACTGAAATACAGTTAAAACTCACACCAAGATCACTGAGGGAAGGATGGGATGCAATAATGGCCACAGGTAATGATCGCAATTTGAATGTGTAAGAGTGTTGTAAGTAGTGCTTTCCAGACCCCCAAAGTGCTCCTCACTCCCAGCCAGGAGTGCTTTCCTTGTTTGTACAGGGCTGGCTACATAATGATGAGGTGAACTTCTGCTCATCTGCTGGACTAGCCACATTTTCATAGGAGTGCCTGTGCAATGCTAGATGACTAACTGGCTTTTTCACTTTACTGACAAAAAAAAAAAAAAAGAGGTTTTTTTCTTAAACCAAAACCACAACGTTTTATAGTATAGGCTTTCCAGTAGCCTGGATGTAGCACTACCAAACAGTTAGATTTATTTTCCATCTATTTGCAATGTCCTTCTAGTTACTAAATGCAAAGCCTTTATTTAAAGCAAAGTGAAAAAACCCAGAAATTTGGTTTTGTCCTTGACTAAACATTTTGAACAGAAATGGTGGAGGATCCCAGAGGGGTTTGGTGTGGTGGTTTGTTTTGTTTTGTTTTTGTTGTTTTGGTTTTGGTTTTGGTTGGGTTTCTTGGGTGTTGGTTTTTGTTTTGTTTTGGTTTGGTTTTAAATATGAATACAGAAATGTCAGTAGTGTTTTATCTTGGCCTCTCTGCTTTGGTTGAGGGATACCTGTAGAGACCTTGGGAGACGCAGGAGGATTAGACAAGCTGTCCCTCTCCCTTTCCCAGGACCTCTCCATGTTACCAGAGTGGTGATGCATTGCGATGAGTCATGCCGTATCACATGGGCTGGTCAGGCAGCAATCAGGGATGACTCTGGTACTGTTACTTCTTGGAGGCTATAGTACATCATAGAATACTTGGTTGGAAAGGACTTCAAGGATCATCTGGTCCAAACTTTCATGACAAAAGCACAGTCCAGAGAAGATGGCTCAGCACTCTGTCCAGCTGAATCTTAAAAGTGTCTAAAACCAGGAAAATCACAATCCCACTCTGACCTGATGGTCTTCAGCTATTAGGCTAAGGTACCACTTCAGTGGTCCAGCATGTCAGAAATGGGTGGAAATGAGGCCATTTCCAGAGTAAGTCTGAGTCACACACCCCCTGCTACCTCTGTGTGAGACTGGTAAAAGGCTTTTTGATAAGTTACCTTGGGTTCATCAGCTGGAACCCTGCATTAAGATGTATTTCTGAATTGTGTTGTTGGGTCCAGCTGTCTCCAGAACACAGAGAACTGAGAATGCTTTTTTTAGCTAGAAACGGCCTTTAATTGAATTTTATTCAGTGTAAATCAGTCTTGCAAAAAACTAGCTTTGGCACACTAATTTTCAGTGAATTTTCATCGTAAAATATATTTCTTTCGTATGATTTTCATACTTGCAATTGTTTTTTATTCTTACTCTTAAGGGGACATAGTTGTTGCTTTATTTGTGCAATTCAATTGCAACAATGTAATACTAAGATTACAGTGCAGAAGTAGAGGATTCTTCCTTCTCTGTGTTCTGTTTTGCATCCTGATATGGAAGTCTCTACACCGAATATGTATGTACAAAAAGGTGCTGCTATGGAAGATTCAATTTGTTGAAAAGCATAGCCATTGATTTGTGGCTCTTTTCTTCTGCTGTAGTCTCATCCATTGTATTAATGCAAATCAAATCACTTTCTTTGTGAAACAATAGCTTTTATGCACATGTATGGCATTTTTATTACAGCTCCATTTCAGGAAAGGTGTAGATTTACTTTAGATATTCAACTTCCACACCTCTTGTTTTTGTTTTTGTTTTTGTTTTTGTTTTTGTTTTTTTTTGTACTAAAGAGTTTAGCCCCAAACAAATACTTTTCAGACTAAGTTTTATTAAACCTGAATAGTCATGGTTGCTTAAGTGATAGGTAATATGAAATTTCAGTCCATGGGAGCACTTTTACCAGTGTTGGTAGTGGTTAGTCCAGGTCTCCAGGGAAGATGGCAGTATATGAGCTTGTGTATGTGCTGGGCATTGCTTAAAAAAGACTTGTTTCTATATCTTTATATAAATCCCAAATTTCAAACTCTTTGTTTTCAGAAAATATCTGTTATGCTATTTAATGTCTGCCAGGCTCTGAACTGCTTTCCTTTTGGCTGATTCCAAAGTTTCCATGACACCGGATTATGGTATCATAAGAAGTGCACCTTACAGATTCAATTACAGCCCGAGACAAGAAAGGTGAATAACATGGAAACTTGCAGCCACGGAGAAAAAAGCTTCTGTGTTTAAAGAGAACCCGCATAATATACTTAGGAAATGAGGGGTTTTACCTTAAACACTGTGAAAAAATGGAACAGCAGTTGCCTGAAAATGAAATGAGGCTGCTGTGTATTCTCTTGTGTGTGTCATTTTTATAAAGCGTATCTTTTTCAGAAGATGGTTAGAACTGAGATGATAATTTGCATGTCAAGCAAACTGTCTTAATTTCCTTGTTCTTGCTTCCCTCCTAGGATGTCACCGCCTGGTATGTGTTCTAACAAACATGTTTGTCAATGAAGAAATCACAGCAAATGCTCAAGTTAATGACAGTGTTAGCTGTTAGTTTGGCATCCTGCTCTGCCTTCACTGGCAGATCTGTCTGTAATGATAGCCAGCAACACACGTACTCAGAACACATACACAGGCTCAGGGAATCCATGCAATATGCTATAGTCCAATATTCCTCTCACAGTCAAATTAACTTTGAATTTGTGGTTTAATCTTAGCAGGGACTCTGTACCTGCATGCACTCCTGGTCTGAAATGCATACAGATCCCATTCATACATCTCTAATTTAAATCAACTTCGTCGTTTGTAACATTAGCCATAATTTTGTGAAACCCTAAATGCATTGTAATTATAAGAAATCCACTGGGTTTTCTAGCCCATTACAAGTAAAAATGAGAAAAAAAGAAGTTCCTCCTACCCCTTCCCCAGGGTGCAAAGAGCTTTTGAACTGGGAGACACACAGATATTTCAGGAACTCCAGGTGTTAATGTTAATGACTTTATCACTTCTGCTCAGAAACATCCTTTCATAGCAAGTATAAAAATATGAATGCAGACCTATTTACAATCAGTAATACCACATTGGTAAGGAAATACTTTTGTCAAGAACAGTTTTAATTACTAGCACAATGGAATTGCTTAAATGAGGAAATCCCGAAGGAGCAAAAGGGAAAAAAAAAAAAGGAAATTCAAAAGGAGAGGGAAAGAGTTATATGGGAGAGCTGTGTTACCATCTCCAGAAAAGATTGTAAACTAGGTAATATCTTCTCATTTCAGGGTTCACTGGAGTTAATAATCTGCTCATTGAAAGTTATGCTCATTCCTGGATCTTCATGGTCAAGTAGCAAACATATAACTAAGGCCCTTTGATGTGAAGCAACATTAAAAAGGATTCTATGCACCAATATTAATACCACCTCTCACTTATGACTCTAAAGTCTCAGTCATGTTTGCATGCTGGACACTGTGCAAAAGCCTTTGTCCACCCTGGTTGAACTGCTGCATTCTTTCAGTACAAAGCTTCTTCTAGCTGTATTGGAAGATGATCCTTGCAGATGAGGTTTTTGGTTTAATTAAATCAGATGAAACATTTGTAAATTTTGAGTGTTTGTCCTGACAACGTCAGTCTTCTCCTGCATCAACATTGCTCAGATTTGAAACAGTAGCAAGGGTGACAGTACACTCTTGGGTACATCTCCATTTCCATGTGCTTCCAGTCTTAAACTTTTCTGGGTTATGGAAACATGGTGCTTCTGAAGCATGAGCCTTGTATCAACAAAGACAGGCTTTTCCAAAGGATATATGTGATTTGTATAACTTAGCCCCATTCTCACTTCAGTAAGAGTCTTCATCAAACTGCACTAAAACAACCGAGGTCCATTTGGTCATTTGCAGCCCAAATGAGAATCTGTCTGTCTGTCTGTCTACAAATAGGTATCCTTGGGATTACGGAAGTATGAAAGCCTTGAAAAGCCTATTCAGAAATCTGCTTCATATATGTAACTGTATTTTCTGCACAAAATGCAGATATTCTTGAGTCCTTCCTGGAAATACATCTTGCTCACCTCAAGCAGCATTCCTCAGACTCCGGCCTGACTTTGAGCTTGAGGCAGTATCTGGATCTTTTTAGGGAGATGCACTTTGCATTCACTTCCACTCAGCTCAAAAGTTAGAAGTGCATTGCAGCAGGTTTATTTCAGCCACAAAGGCTTGGGATTTTTGTTGTGTTGTGGGTTTGGCTTTTTTTTTCCAGTTCCAGAAATCAGCCACATGATTTATCACAAATGCTCCTGCTCTGGGGTTGTCTGGGCTGTGTCCTCACCTTTTGTCTGACTGCGTGAGCTCTTTTCAGTAAGAGTTCTGCTTAACTTGATGTAGGTAGCAGTGCTAGCCAAGGAGGGCTGGTGATGCCTGCAGCTCTGCAGTGAGGTGTCCCTTTGCTCAGTCGCAAAGCTCCCTCCTACATCTCTAAGTAGGAAAAGACACCATATCCTTGCAGAGCTCAAGGAGCCAGACCCTGCAAAGGAGACCAGGGCTGGAGAAGCTTCATGAGAAATTACTCCGTAGCTATCTATCATCTCCTTTCTGAGCTGCACCAGAAGGCACCTCTTCTCAGGGTTATTGTGTAGGACATGATCTACCATAAAGTTGTTTACAGTAACAGCCCTGGTGATTCATGCAGAAACCCCCTCCTGGCAAAGCTTTTCCTTTGGGAGCAGAAGCCAATGGATTTTGGATGTTGTGTCATGTTGCACATCACAAAAAATCTCAATGTAACCACTGACTCTGGTCCACAGAATCTTACCTTCAGTAGGCATCTACTAGAATACATCAAATACTCAATGAATAGTCAATACCATTTAAAAGATAGGTGTACTTTGAGGTAGAGTTTGAAAAGACTGAACTCTTACAGGAAAAAAAGCAAAAGGTTGGCTTTCAGAACCAGACAGACTACACATGTAGTTTCAAATCATTCTTGTACTGGTTAGTCTAATTCCCGCTACCATGAAAATCTTCCATCTGAACTAAACACCCAGTTCTTCTACAGATGATGTTTCTCAAAACTGAAAGGCACTGGAGGAATTAATTATAGATTAAAAGGATATATCTCATCTATAAAAGTAAGTATTGGATGCTAAGCAAAAAGACCACATTTTTTATTTATTTAAAATAGCAAGATCCTATGTTCCTGAGGGTGATAATAAATATTTTACCGCACAGACTTTAGGTAAAATTAAAATACTCTAATTGAAAGCCACTGAGAACATATTTGTTGAAAATTCACCTTCCAGGAGAGTAGCAGTGGCTTTTTATGGTTTCAAAGCACAATTTGTAATTTTTTAATTCTAACTGATAGCTATAAACAAATCCTGTCCTGCAGTGAGCCACCACTTTTTCTTCAACCTTCCTTTCAAAATCTTAGCTTTCAACACATCTATGTTGGTGCAGAGGTACCTTAGTGATTACAGTCACTTAAAGATATATGTTTTATAGCGTGTTGTAAACATTTTTTTCCTAAACATCCTTTTACTTTACAACATGTGTCAACCAAACTGAATGAATTTCTCAATGTCTTACTGGGAACAACCGTTGAGAATGAGGGCTCTTCCTCTGTCTTCACTGATGCTTGTGCATTGAGCATTGTTGCTGCATTTCTGTCTTTCACAGATGGATTGCTAGGAAATGTGTGAAACTGCCTTGGGCACCAAGAAAGCAGGGGCATCATGCCAGGACATTAAAAGACTATTTTCAACAACTGCAGCTGCAACGTGTCTTGCTCCACACTGAGCTTCACTCTCCTATGCCGGCTGGATTGCTGCTCCTTTATCTAAGAAAGAGGGTATGTTTCAAGCACAAGCAAGTTGGGGAATTACAGTAAAAATGCAAAATGCAATCTCCTTTAAAGCATATGCAGTTTCTTTGCTCAGCACTGACAATCTATGTATTCCCACATGTGATATAAGCCATGAAAGTGCTTAGAACTGAGCGTCTTTTGTCAGAACCCTCCCTGTTTGTGCAGAAGTGTAAAGAAGGCAAAGAGCAGTACACAAATACCAAAATTATACAGTGACTGGATTTAAATTTTTTTTAAACTCTGTTTTTTCACTTTTTATTTCTCATCATTTCACTAGAGTGATGGGCCCCAAAACAATTTGAGAAAAGAAATTGGGAGCAGGAGAGCAGACGAGCCAGCTCAGCATCAAGCTGTAAGGAAAAGATAGGAATTACCATGGCATCTCAATGCCCAGCGGACCTGAGGCACCTCACAAGCAGAAGAAAGCTGTTCAAATTTGGCTGTACATTAGAAGTGTGGGAGGCTGCAAAATCAGATCTAAGAGGTGTACCTGTCCCTGGAGAAAAGCAGAACTGGGTCATAAAAGGAATCTTGCAAAATTGTAGCTAGATAACAAAATTAGAAATACTACTTGAGCTTTTCAGGAATTCTTAAGAAAATGAACAAGGATATATCTGATGCCAATAGAAAGGGTATAAACACAATCTATATTAGTGTAAATTATATCACAACAAGTCCAGGGCATCATTTGTCTGTCTTATAGTATCATCATCGTTGTATTCTCTGCATATTGCAATCATTCTGCCTCTGGAATGTAAAAAGACAAGGCTACCAAACTGGAAACAGACGGTGTTCCCTCCATCTAGGTTAATATTTACATTTCTAGCCACTTAATCTCAAAGAAACATAGTCGAAACAGAAGGGACATAGGAAAGTAAAAAAAATTAGAAGAGTATAGGGAAAATTGCCCTGGTAAGAGAGCTGGATTGTAGAGGAAGAAAAAAATTATGGAGAATAGACTGGTAAATCCTGTTTCATATTACAAGGACAAGAGAGGGAGCCAATGGAACTGAAAATCAGTAATCAGAGAACTAATTAAATCACCATGCTTTGTCTTTACACAATGCATAATTAATCTATGTCACAGATGTTCTAGAGTCAAGAGAGATTAGATGATTGTATACATAATATGAACATCTGCAGCCATGTGATATAGAATGAAAGCCCTCACGTTGTATGATATCACCCAGGTACTCAACTGATGGAGTTTTGGATCAAACTTCTCTTACTAACAGGTTATTTTCTGTCTCCTTTGCACTGGGTTTATGGTACCTTTAAAGCAGCTGGCAGACACACGTCGCACTGACTTCCTTGTGTGCTAAACTATTTGGCCTTTGCTGACCTGGGTCACTTATTCCACTTTAATTTTAAGACAAATATGTATATAAATATCAACATCACAAAATAAAAATATCTTCTGAAAGAAAAATAAATATGACTTATTTCTTCATGTGACTTAAAGCAAAGATTGCATCTAAAGACTTTGATTTAAAAAATACATTAATTTTGCATATATTATACAGAATTAATCATATGGGTGCAGATCTCTTCCCTCAGAAGGCTGGCTGCCTTTAAGCAGCTTTTCCCTTTGAAAACCCTGAACTCTGAATGTGACAAAATCATTAGTTTGTATTTTAAAAGAATTACAATGAATGCTAAAGAGAGACCCCCACTTCCCACATACAAACTTTCTAGCAATAAAGAGCTTTTCAGACTGTATAATCCTATTTAGTGTTCTTAATTGGAGAACTGTGTTTGTCAAAAAGTACAGAAGTCTTCAGTTGTTTGGAAGTCAGTCTGGCTCATCAGCCTCAAAGGGAAGAAAAGAACTATTTATTTTAACCATTAAGCCTAAATGCAAACTGCACAATAAATCTGTCTATCCAAATACTGGCCTATTTCATGTAACGTCAGGATGGGTTTAGCCTTGCTGTATAAGGCTATTGTTGCTAATAGAAAAAAAGCAAACCCTATTATGGAGCCCTGGAACCAGCTTCTTGGATGTGGCAGGGTGAATGATCGCCAGTCCCACCATCTTCCTCAGCTCCTCCACAATCCACAGCCTACAGTAGGGAGGCTGGAAATGAACCTCTATGACCCAGCTCCATCTAGTGTTTGGGAAACAAATCACTCCTCAAAACCCACCCTGCCCATTTGTACTAAATGTCACCCAGTTTCTATTTTCACAAGGAGAAAGTGTTGTTGGGCAGGGAGCAAGTGATGATGCTGGGATGGGGATGGGTGCCCACCTATGACTGAGCATAGCCAAAATCAGTTTCTCCTTTTTGCTCAGGTCTGTGAGCCCCTGGCTATCAGTAAAATGTTTCCAAGGAGAGCAGGCAAAGCTAGCTCAGACAATTAATATATTGAACTGGGTGTGCTCAGCTTTTTAAGAGATCTGCACTTCCACTGGAAAATTTGCCAGAGTCAGCAACAGAAATCCACCATTGACATTCAAAGAGTTGGTCAGGAGGAAATGGTTTTGGAACTCCTCAGAAATGCACCAAGATGTGGTCTCCAAGAGGAAAATGCCTTTGGATTTCTGCACAACAGACAAAAAGTTCCAACCCAGTCTTACCTGCCTTTAATTTCCCAAAGGCCAATCTGTAGAAAGCAGAACCCAAAGAAATTAAAAGAGAAAAGGTTGACTTTGGGCCCTCCTAAACTCAAAGATCTCCTTTCTGAAACTGCTGGTCGTTCCCCTCTCCCCATTTTCTCTGGCTCACAGGTGATTTGTCTTTGACAACCACTAACTGAGCTCTCAGAAAATGTGCTCAGCTGACAGTCTCACATTTCTCTTCTTTGACATGTTTCAGCTGTATTTCTTTAAGAATACATAACTTAGGGAAAAGAAAACCATGGCACATCCCTGTCAGCTCTCCAATCCGAGCATTTTGAATAGTGCTTAAGTTGAGCAGCTTAAATAAACAATACAACTTTGTTTTCAAGAATGATCCAATCATAAGGAGTTTCCAGCAAACACTTGTAAAATGTCATTAAAAATCTCCACTCTAAAGCCAACTAGTTTTCTTTCTAGTCAGTTCAGAAATAAAGTTTCTTGCTCTTTTCTCTCCTTAATTCTTTGATATGGCTTGTCAGACTATGTATTTCTGCCAGATTTCCTGGGAGATCCATGGTTTGGTCCAGCAGAAGCAGGACTATCTCTGCTCTGGCTCTGCAGATCTGCTAGAAATCAAGCTGGCCACCTTCTGAATCAGCTGCAGATGCTTCCATCAGACCTTGCCTTCATACTGCAATGGAGTTACTTCACTGAATGCAGACATGGCTTTTTTCTTGAGTCATAACAATAGTGTAACTCCACAACAGCAGTTGTGTACTCTTTGCTTCAGGGTATCTGATTTGCATAATAACTAGAGAGATGGTTATTGTGTTAAAAAATGGGCTGTATGCAAATCCCCATGCTGTGGGAGGCTGGCAGCCTTTGGAACCAATTACAGAGGAGGGATTTTGAGTAACTGCTGCACATGTATTTTTTTTAGGGGTACGTTGCCAGTGAGTTATTTTAAGGTGGAACAGCTACAGACCATCAACTCTACAGACTTCTGCTGTTTTCTCAGGCTCTCTTCCTGGGCCTAGCCCTCATGTTGTTTAGGAATGGCCAAGGAAGCCCAGTTTGCTCCCCAAGGCACAACCAACTCATGCACTAGGTGAGTCTGGGTGTCTCCTTGCTTCATGGAGGAGCCTCTCAACTCCAATTCGAAAACCCCAAGAAGGGTCATTGCAGCAGTATTAATGCATAAGCCTTTTGCCACAGCAATGTGTTGCTCAGGTCTCCTGCAGCATGACTAGATCTACAGCACCTCCTCCTTTACCCCACACCATCCTCCACTGCCTCCTTCTCTATAGTCTTTTTTAATCAGTCTGCAGCTAATCCAATCCATGCCTAAATGAATGCAAGGTTTACTTGATGGCCCATGTCTCCGCCTTCCAACTTCCTTCAGACTCTCTCAGATAAATGATAATTCTCTTAATGGTAATCTGTAAAATATTTGTAGTTCTTTAGAAGTCTTTTTTTGCAGATTTTCACAGTTAATATTTTGCCTCTGAAAATGAAAATCATAAGGAAATACACTTTGGAAACACAATTTTGCACTCCTTTTCTGTTTCTCTCTAGAATAAGCTAGCAAACAATATCTAGTCTGGTGAAGCAATAGCATGGGACATTTCAGAAAGGATTTTTTTTTGGCAGAGAATATAGAATGGATTGCAGATATTGGCAGATGGACTTGCATTTAGCTTTAAACTGGCCTGCCATGAGCTTAAGAAATGCACAACTGAGGGACAGTCAGCATTACTGAGCTTTTCTAACTAGTATATCTTTCTGTAGAGATAAGCATCAGTATATTCTTTTATCTAGCAAGCTACTGTAGGTATCATGAGACCTATTGACTCATGATCATCAGTAAAGTCACAAACCCACAGTCACATTTATCTACAGTAAAACATTTCGCCATCTGTGCTATCAAAATATAGCAGAAGTCAAAAGAAAATATGTAAAACTTTATCAGAATCTAAAATATTTTGTAGCAACTATATTTCAGTGAAACCAGGTTGGAAAATGGCTCACACATCCTTAGGTAGTTGGCAGTTAGCTTGCTTACACAGAAGATGTCAGAGTATCATTTTAACATGGAATATGATCTTTCTTGAGGAGAAGTTTTCTTGAGGATAAGTATCAGTAAATTTGTAAATGATAGTGAAAAAATGAAATGAAGGAAAAAATCAGAACCTTTGATGAGAACATACCCAGAAGAGTTTCACCTTTTACTGTCCTCACACTGAAATTTTCTAATTTCTACACTACCCAGTTTTGACTAGCAATGGCAAAGGCATACTGAGAGGAAAGAGAAGTGGGTTTGCTGGTATTTTGCTCAGAACAGACCAGGAAGTATCAGAAATCTAGATAAAAAATAAAGTCTGAATGTAAGAGATTTCCAGACAGATTTCTCAAGCTCAAAGTTTTAAATCAGTGTGGCTAACCTTGAGATAAGTATTTCAACTTGTTTTAAAAGAGAAGGTCTCTAACCTGTACCTGTTAAGACTGAATGGAGTGTTTTGGTGTCTTTTGGACTGGGAGAATAACCACTGGAAAAAACTTCTTGTTGTATTAATCAGCATGAAGGGTATGTTTGTTCCGATTTTAATAATGTTTCACAAGATCCCTGCTTTTGCATAACAGAGTGTTGAGATAATTCATCAGCTGAAATTCTTAAACAGAACATAATATTCTGTTAATGAGAAGTGAGATATTACAGTGCCTGCCCATGTGTCACAGGCTGCTGGCTCTTCTGCCTGTCCCTGTCATCCCCCACTTCAGCCCTGGGCTACCTACACACCTTGAGCACAGATCTCAAAGCACAGCCACTTTAGCAACACTGAAAAGAAAATTGAGGTGTTTCTAGGCACCCTGAGGGGCTTAGTCACACTCCCAGGATCCTCCGGACAAATCCTTCCAATTCTGGCATATAGCAGTCTCCCAAGATGTTTCTCTAAGGAGAAAGGAGGGGAGTGTTCTGCTCTTCTTCTCTCCTTGGCAGGAAGGCTCATAGCTAGAGATGAGGAAAGCACCTCTGAGGACTGGGAAGTAGCATTCTAGTAGCATCTGGAGAGCACCTCCATGAAGAAAAGAGAAGTTGGATTCATGAAAGAAGTAGGCGCTACCACTGGATGATATTTTACTTCTGACAGTTAAAAACTCTGACTGTAGGTCTGATGACTAACTTCCCTGGGTGGGTACCAAACCAGTTGATGGAGTGTAGTTTTCTGCCGTGCCAGTGACAAGGATTGGTGCCTAATGCCAGAAGGCAGGAAGAAATTTTACCAGATTTCCAGTGCTGAGCTCCTGACTTTGTGGCATTGTACCCTCCTTCCCTCTGCCTGCTGTTCTCCTGGTTACTCTAGGAAATTATTGAAGCAGCATGTGGTTGGGAAGTCATCAGCAATTGCTGTGCTGACATCGTGCAGTAGCAAAAACACTGGAGCTTCAGATAGCACCACTCCTAAGTTTTGTCAGAATTAAACTCTTCAATGAAAACTGTGCGTAGATTGAGTTTTCACATTTCCAGCAAGTCTAGGAGTATATGGGCAAGAAAGAGATACTACTTGGCACAGACCAGACTTTCTAGTGCAAGGCTGAATTCTGTTAGAAAGGTTGAATTGTGCTGACCATGAGAGGATGTTTGTTTACAAATAGTCCTTCCAACCTTTGCAGAGCTCCTGCAATTTCTTCTCTGATGCAGATGGGAATGGGTCAAAACCAACACCCATGCACAGGAGGATCAGCAGAAGCTGTCCATTGTGGTATTGCAGCATGTGGATTTTGTCCTGGTTCATTGTACCCACATCGAGTTGCCAACGTCATGAAATAACTCAAGGTTCAGAATGGCAGCAGAATGTGACTTTGGGAGGGTACAAGGAAATTGGAGGTGTCTGCTGGGTGACTAATGTGCTGATTATAATATCTGCCTGCTGAATTTGCATAATACTTGGGAGAGAACTACAGAAAAGGGAGTCAATAGACCTGGATCAATTTGTATGCAAGCAGCTGGGTGATCTGTTGCTGCTGAACTTACACAGATTTGGACAAGACAAGGGCACTGTGGTGCTAAGCTGGGCTTGTTTTCTACATGTATTTTCAGATCAGTGCTGGGAAACCAGAGTTAGATGAGTGAAATTAATGTTACATTTGGTTTAAATGTGAAAAAAAAAAAAAAAAAAAGAGAGAGAGGAACTAATTATATGTTGCTGGCTTGATCTGTGCTTTACAAATTTGCGTTTATGAATTTTTTTCTCATGATTAGCAATTTCTATTTGAAAGGGTGAGGAAGTACTTGGAAGAGTGAATTACTGCTCACCACTACTGCCAAGTCTCATGTTTTAATTTCAAGTTTCATGATTTTTGATGCATTTCTTACAACTTACATCCTCGGAATAAAGATTCTATAACATTTCCAGGTTTTAAAAAATGTAAATCATGAAGCAATTTCACCTAGAAGATCAGATCTAAAAGGCAAATAAAAAGAATCCAAAATGTGTTATTTTAAACATGCTTCATGATTTTAGGTCAGTCTGATGGGATCTGGGAGTTCTGATTCTTGACATTTTAAGGAAATTCTGTGCTTTATTCATATTAAAAATAATACGTCAATTATACAGGAACATTTTCAATACCAGTTGTGATAGCCAAATAAAGAGAATAATTTGCAATGACAAGTACAATGGAGATGTTATTTGCTTTACATTTTCATAAAGTCCTTTTTGGTTAGCTCTCAATTTTACTCCTCTTTAATATGGCAAACTATCAGAAGAAAGGACCTGAGATGGTTGGAGAACAGCAGTTCAAGAAGTACAGTTCTGTACTTAGGCAGGCAATGTAGGACCAGTTGAGAAGTTTTAGTTTCCATTTAAGAATGGAAAATTTAGAATTCTGGACTTGTTCATTCTGGCATTCTGGAAGCATTTCTCAGATGATTCTTTCTCCTTTTTTTTTTGGTCTCAGGGTCTGTATTCTTAAAAAAGTAGTTTAGTCAGAGAAATGTTTTTGATCTGAGCTCAGGTTTAACCTGTCAATGCATAGACAGGAATTAGACTTTTATTTTCCTTGGATTAGATATTTCTTTTCTCCTTGTGCTACAGATCCAGTTTGCCTACTCCAACCAAGTCTATTTGCCAGTGATTACTACAATGCATCAGCTGTTACTGTGCAACTGAAGAAGTTAATGCAGATTAAAGAGTACATTGCGATAGGAATATTTCATTCAGTCCTAGAAAGTCTGAATGCATATAATAGAAACAACATCTTCATGGCAGTCACAGTTTCTTGCAGCTCCCTTTCCCATTTCATTAAAGGTAGAATCACATTTAGTGTGGAATATGCAAGAATGCTAGAGAGGCTTGCAAAAAATAACATGAAAGGAATGAATTAAAGGGAAGAAATAAAATGGCTGAGACTTTCCTGTTATGTGGGCCGAGTGTGTGAACACAGCATGGTGTGTTATAAGAGTCAAATGACTGATAGTGTTGCAAATTTCTCCATGGTATGTCAGACTGAGGTCAAATCCTTGGTTTCTAACAGACTGTTTGCCCTAGGTCAGTGTTGATTCTTCATGCAAACAAACTCAGATTTTTTTTCCTTTTTATTCTTGAATGTCAAATATCGATACAGCAAGCTTTGTTTCTCTATGTCCTTAGTGTAAAAAGACTCTCTTCTGCTCTCCTCCCATTCCACATCTCTTTCAGCAAGCTCTTCCTCTAATTTCCTAACATTTTTTTTCTCCATAGTACACAAGCCCTCAAACTGGATGCAGTGTAAGCATATGATCTAACATGATCCTTGTTCCCAAGAGCTTGCAGAGTAGGTAAAACAGAATTAAGTCACAAGAAATGCACTTGGAGAAGAGTTATAAAAGCACAAAATTCAAGTTCTCCTTCAGTGAGGGAGGACTAAAGTAAAAAGGATGGTATGTGGACATATTTGGGCCCTGAAATACGACTGTCTCATTTTGCTGGCTGTCTTTTGAAGACTCAGAAGAGATGTCATTTACTGTTAAACAGGCTGTATTTTGCCACATGTCCTGGAGGCTACAGGTTTCAAGCTCTTCTTATGAAAACATAGCTGTGATCTTTGAAATTTGGGGCCTGAAAGAAAGGAGCTATAGGTTGGATAAGAAAAAGTATGATGAAATACTGTAAATGTAGAGGTTAGGTCACATAAGGTTTGTGATCACATGAGGACAAAGATGCTCCACTCGAACCAGGTGCAATGGCTTCAGCCCCGTTCACCAGCAGTCACCAAATCTGGGCTTTTATCTCGGAACAAAAAAGTCACTGAGCCTATATTTATTTAAAGACTTGTGTCATGGAAGCGGTAGGGAGGTTAAAATAAACAGATGTTTAGCTTGTTAGCTTCTCAACTCCTTTTGAACCCCTCTGTTAAGTTGGAAGGCCCTGAATTTTCCTTTCTTTAAAGTCTCTTTTCAGCTTCCTTTTTTGTTGTGTGAAAGACTCACACAGAGCAGAAGAGGAAAACATACCAGATAACGGATATACAAATAATGCTATCTGATGCACAGATATAAAAAATTATCTTTTAATATAATTTCTCAGAATAACATAAGTTTCATGCATCAGAGGAAGGTTTCTTAGAAGTCACAGGAGGTCCTGTGAGGGCAGCCAGCAGAGCAGAGATATTTGTACTCCTGTCCTTTTGCCATCTGGAGTAAGAACGAGGCTGACGGGTTTCCAAAGTCCTTCCCCTAATTTCTGAGCTCCAGCAGCAACTGTGCAATGACAGAAAAACGAGAGAGTGATAAAGCGGTTTGATATTCTTAATGAAGGGCTTGTAGAGCTGGTGCAAAAAAAAACCATATCACAGAACAAAGGAATAAAAAGAAATAAAATCTTCACGCTTGTCTCTTTGGACACCATATTCCATGACCTTGGGATGCTGGTTTTTTTATCCCTAGCATAACTTTCCAGATTATAACTTACCTTGTTAAGTGTATAATTACCACGGCAACCACAAATAAAAATTTATAAATGAACTCGTTCAGAACTGAACATTTTTTTCTTTTTCTGCTTTAGTGCCTACATGTGCTGGGGTGTGCATTGTACTTTTGATCCAGGGAAAGAGAGATCACAGTCCCTACATGGAGGGGTTGTCTGTCATGTTTGCGCTGATATTCTTCTCTGCAGTTTGCTTACATCGGGGTCTATTACCAGCAGCAAAATTTAAAGGTCAGTCTTCACCAAAAAATGCAACAAAACAGATCAACCCTACTTTGATGATCCCATGGCCTAAATGAACAAGGCAATCAGGACATGGGAGGAAGAAAGCATCATAGCTGTTACTCACAGCATACATGTGCATTTATGAAGAGTACATTTTTTAAATCAGTGAAATGTCAGAACATGCTATTTCTTTCTCTGAGGTGCATTTGACCCATATTTTGCAAAGTAGTTATAAATGTGGGGTGTCTCTCCATTGGAGTGTCCACACAGAGACAAAACCTGATTTTCACAAGGTGGTAATGGTCAGTGTAGCTTGAATGTATGTCCAGGTAATCATGTGGAATAGCTCAGCATATCTCACCAGCTTTCTGATGTCTAACAGTGGTGGATATATTTCTCTCACACCTATTGCTACTGATAGTATTAACACATTACTGAGCTGAGCAAAGTTCACCTTGCTTGGTCTAAGCTGCACTTACAAGCTTTTGCCTGCATGGATGTCAGTAATGTGGGGGAAAAAAATCATAACATATAATATCCTAACTTAGGAATAGTGCTGAAAACTCTAACGTAGATAAAAGCCCACATTAAAACAGTCCTTTTGCTAGTACAGTTTATTCTGACCTGTGAAATAATATACCCTGAGCTGACACAAAACCTCTTTTTGGAAAATCAGTTGACACTGGCAAAGATGTATTGCTCTTATAAAACAATACTAAATATTTTTGACTATACATAGAGTTTGGAGGCTAAATGCAAAAAGATGTCTTAACTCTGCTAAAATTAGGCAGGAAAACTGCTTAGAGTAGTTTCTATCTGCAAAGAAGCTAAAGAAGGCATGCCAATGGTTATTTCGACAACCAGAAAATACCATTAAAAGGGAGACTGCAGAACACATACCAGATTAAGGAAACTCATTAGGAGAACTTAAATCTTCTGACAACATGTATTTTTTGAATTTGTCATATTCTTGCAGTATCCACATAGTTTTCTTTGCACCCTGCTAATGTCAGCACCACAGATTGGAGTTAATGGATGGGAATAATATCACAGGTACCTGCGTAACCTTAGCATGATCCTATCATCTCTACCTGTTTCCATTCCTGCCCTGGGACTGCAGAATCATTTTTCTTTCTCTGTTACTTCAAGTCATGCCTCCTTCAGGGATGAATTTCTGGCAAAACCCCAATCCGCAAACCAGCATAAACCAGTGAACAGGATGAGAAGATGCAGTGCTTGCATGCTTACAACTTTAACCCCAGCTACACAAGGATTAGTGGTCTGAGTAGAAATGCCATGTCTGCCGGTTTCTGAATGCAGACAAGCATTTCCTCAGACTGCACTCCTGCAGCCGCTTCTGATTTGCCAGCCATTTCGCCAAAATTGCCTGGAGACCCCAAGAGGCAATAAACTCAAAACCAAGCAGGAATGACTGCAAAAGAGAAATAAGAGTCATCGTGCACTGTGGCTAGGAAATCCTGGCTGAAGTTATATCTGAGTTTATCTGATGACTCTCTGTTTTCAGTGTTCAAATGTAATTTAAATGGGGAAATTCAGGTACCTAAACATAATGACTTCAGAGATGACGGCAGTTGCTGGAGTCATCTAAATGTGTTGGCAGCTTTAACACAGGATTTATGGCAGGATTTGTGCCCTGCTGGAGCAGCAGCTGCAAGCCAGACGGGCTTCTCAGAGCTTCTAAAATGACATTAGACAGCTCTTCTTTATATTCTTTATATTTAGGCACCTGAATCTCTCTAAATGTTCCTTTCTTGGAAGTAAGCATTTTAGAATCCATTCAACACCACTTCTAAGTTACAAGAATGGTACAGTTGTGTAATCAAATACAGAACAGAAAATGACTGAAAGAAGACGCCTCAGGCAGTCTTAACATGTCTTCTTGCAAGCATGTATCTTGACACACTCCTTAGATATCAGATAATTTTTCCTACAAAACCCATGTCACAATTCAGTCTTCAAAAGGTAGATACTTATACAAACCCTTCCATCTTTTAATTACTGTGTACCTTTCAGACTATGCAGAAAATATGAAATTATTAATTTCCTCATGGAAAATTATTAATGAATACAAATTTACAGTGCCTTTTCCTAACAAAAAAAAGCCTCAATTCCCACTTTACTCTGGTAGCTGTGATATCAACATGTAAAGTGAAAACAAGGACAGGTAGGGTGGAGAAAACACCTTAATGCTGCACCTGTTTGGTGTGAGAATACACTGGAGTTCATAGATGAACAGCAGTCTTGTTTGATTACCATGTTTCACAGTTGTATGCTGCATGCTACCACAATTTAATAAGGGTTTCAAAAGGTGTACTGCATCACCTTATCCCAGAGAGGGTACTAATAAAAAGGGATGACAAAGTTCAAGTCATTAAGTTTACATTTGCAGCACAGGCAAATTAGGAGCAAGAGGACAAAATAGTGTGGTATAAGAACTAGGGTGGAAATAAATGATTCAGGGGAGAGGAGGTGGGCAGGTAGAGGGTAGAAGGGAGGACAGAAGATGGATGGCTGTGGGAACACTCACTTCCCATCTCTGCAGACTGGACACATTGGAAGCTTTTGTGATGACACACAGTGTAACGGCACAGAGGGAGTTTTTTAAGTGCAGAACAGTGCTCTGTTTTACTTCTGATTTGATCCTGGAATCTCTTTCTAATATTAAAATTATTAGTCCTAAAAGCCTAGCCAAAATATGTCTTATGCTTAAAAGGCAGGGTGGGCCTCAGGGAAACTGGAGATGGTGGGGTGCAGTGTCTCAGTGGCAGCAGTGAAACAGAAGAGGAGGAAGCTGCAGAGGCTGCTCCTGGAGAAACAGGAGATCCTGCTTGGGATAGATGCTCCTACATTGTCCCCACTGCCACCGTCACAGGACAATGAGATGTTCTTCAAGGCTCTGGGTGAACCCTGAGATGTCACAAACGTGAGACCCAGGGGTGACAGAGAAGGTTAGTATGCACAAAGCTCAAATCCTTTGTAGATTCAGTCCTCTAGGGCAACATTCAACTGCCTCAACCCTGTGCCTGTCCTTTTTTTCTGGTAAACCACCATCTCCTTTACAATATGTCTTTCCAGTATCTTCAATGAATGAAATGGGTCCCATGGGGTGAAAAGAAAGTGTTGTAGAGACCAAGCTATAAAGTATGTACATAAAGGGAGTCAAATGCAATCTCTTAATTTTCCCATTTCTTAATTTCTTTACCTAACTTATTTGTAATGTGGTATTTGAAAGAAAAAAAAAAAAAAAAAGCACCATTTCCTATTTTTGCTGAAAAAAATTCCAGCCAAACCACAGAAAAAAGATTAATTCCATGATGTGACTTAGTCTTGACTCTTACCAGTGAGGTTGGGATGATTTAGTTCCGCAGCAAATCCTCTATCCTCTTTCAATTCTTACATTAAAGTGAAGGATTTTGTCTGCCATCTGCACACCTCTGAGTCAGGAAAATTTTCAATTCCATGTTCAAGAGGGCAGTATGGCCAGAAGATCTATGTATCTCCTTCTCTCCCCCATATCCCTTAACATTTCCACACATGTATTGCACTGTCCCTGACAGTGTCTGCCCCCTCCCTTGTTATTCCTGATTAAATTGCTCTAATAATTTTTGTTGCATGTGTGAGGAAAGATTTTATGCCACATGTTGAGAAAAGACAATTTGTTAGATTCTTGTTTTCTTTACAGTGTTATGCTGCTGGCTTGGCAAAAGCTACAGAGTGTTTGCTCCAGAAGCACATTTGCTGTGGTAAATTTATTACTGGATTAACAGGGGGCTAAATCCATATGGAGACTGAAGCTTCCCAATGCTCAGTGTTGTAACGACTGACCAAATTCCAGGCTTTTTCCAAGACTCAGTAAGGGTCCAAACTGTTTCCACAGCCCATCATGCTCTTAGACTGTGATGTCAGCTCTGAAGTGGTCCTTAAGACCATCTAAAGAAAGGCTGTCTTTTCTGCTTGACATTAGTGCACTGGGATGTGGGAGGGCTGGAGGCTTTGCAGGGTGTCAGGGCCTTTTACACCACCTGTAAGTGTGCATTAGTGAGAAGCAGGCAGACAGACACACTGCAGATTGATCCTTGGAAAGTTCACAGTGCTTCTTGCTTTTGAAAAATGACAGTGCTGGAGATATATTTGCTTGTGGCTTTTATCTGACTCCCCTTCAGCAGCTAAAAGAGCAACCGAGCTCTTTAAAGCTACTGCACATGGCCTTTGGTACCTTCCTTTTGCTCTCCTGCCTTAGCAATTGATCACTTGGTTCATGCATTTCAATGATTGCTGGGGCCCTCCAGAGATACTGCCAAGAGGACCTAGAAGCTAAACCACCTCCCAGTGCTTGCCTCATTGTTATGGTATATGTAGAATGATAGCTGCAGCTGCAAGATTTGGCATGCACATTCCTGAGGAGTTGTGGGAACTGCACTCATTGCATCCTTGAGCTTAGGACCTGAGCCAGCTTCCTTGCCGGGGGTCGCACTCTCACCACAGGGCTGCACGCCCCTCTGTGTCAAGTTACAGTCCTTTTGATGGAAGAGGCTGAGCGAAGTCTGCTCCAGCCACCCTTTGCTTGTGGGAGATATGGATGCACATCTCTCACTCAAAACAGGGTGAGGATTTGAAGCCCCAGTGGTGCAGATAAAGTTATGTTCCTTGCTGTCACTTATGGATCATTTAAACCGATCAAGACAAGGTAGGGGATGCTCTAAAGTAACTCTTATTGGGACTTTGATGTGAATTAGGGCTGGTTCTGGGCAGCTTGTAGCAGTTTATACATGGCCACTAGGTAATGTGGCACTGGCAAAAGCTGACTGTGGCTTTTGACATTCATCGACAGACTTCAAACTAATAGATAAATATGCAATAAGATCCAGTGGCAGGAAATTGATGGTCAACTTGGTAAGTCTTGAAATGTGAAATTTTTAAAGGTGAAAGTGATTAACCACTAGAAAATCTTGTCAGAGATCAGTGAAACCAGTCATAAGATTTCTGGTTTTAATTTTAACTCAGTATCTCTTTTCTGAAAGTGATGCTCTAGTTCAAACAACAATTGACTTGAAAATGTCTGGTAGTTTGGTCTGATAGGTTCCACAAGACACCAGGTCAGATGATCACAACCGATCCTTGTTACACTATGATTATTTGAGAAAGAAGCACTGAATACTTTGATATAGGTTAGACTAGTTCTTCTTTGTACCTTAAATGAAGTTCTTTGAAGTCAGAGAGGGATTTGAATATAAGTATGTAATGTTGTGCTTGTTACTTCCTGGAAATTCTTCAGCACTTCCTTTTGAATGTCCTTCCCTTAAGGGAGGTGACCATCACCTACCACCAATTACATAGTAAATTCCATTCAGTTCTTGCTGGTTAAAGCCCATCTCAATTAATGACAATAGACAATTTCTTCTCTTGCCCTAACTCATCTGGCTTGTTTCCTCAAGGCCATTTCCAGTTTACTCACAGCCTGTTCCATAACAGCCTTCTTCTTCAAAAAGGAATTCACAAAGATTAATATTGAAGAGCTCATGACTTTCTTCAGCTGAAAAAAAGTGAAAACAGATTTCTAAATCTGAAATGCTCTCCAACTTAGTATTTTTTTCTTTAGATTGTAAAACTGAAATATCTCTGTGAGTAGAGGTGAATGTGTGATAGCTAAATTTGCTACAGACAACAGATTAGGCATCCATGTGTCATCATGCAAACCCATGAGGGATTTCCTGAGTATGAAAGATACCTTATCAACCCACAGTTATTATTTTTGTGAAATATAAATGTGATATTTTTAGATGCTTTTTTTCAGTAATGCAATCCTGAAGTTTATTACATGAAATGCCATTTTTATTTTCAAGTGGATAGCTAAAGTAAGTTCTGTTTTGCTTTTCTAATTCTCCTTCAGTTTAAGAAATTGGTTATTGCACATGCACAATTTGTGTTACTTAGCAAAATAATACTTGTAATATATACAATAATACTGTGTAATACTTGTACGTTTATAGAGTTAAAGCAAAAACTGAGATCTTTGTGAGACCTTTTTCATGGCACTTATGGATAGTTGAATTGTATTTGTTAATCTCCTGTTAAATGCCCCAGACAACATCTTCACTCACATTAGAAACTGTCCTATCTATTTCCACGTCAGCCAAGTTTTCTTATCCATGTGCAGTACAGTTCAGGGCCACGTGATAATTTTTGCAGAGACATGTGCGACACCTTTTCTACGTAGAAATGCAATTTACTTGAACCAAATGGTTAAAAACCAAATTGTAGCACATTAAATCACAGGTTAGGAACTAGATTAAACCCACTGTCCATCTAGTTCAAATCCCTGGGTTAATAAATGGTCATCATGGCTTATTGAAAAACAGTGAAAATCTCCAGCAGATAGTAATGGTGTACTCAGCAGATCATAGTAGTTCTCACTGGTTAGTGTTGGTATACATTGCAATGCAGGACACAGGACAGGAAGGAATACCTGAAGCATTTAATTAGTTTTCTTACAATCATGCAATCACATTCAAAAATGTACGAGTTCCATCTTAAAACCAGTTTCCCCTTTCTCATCAACTCAGTTGCTGATGGAGGATGTTGGAGAACCTGTCTGCCAAGGATCACCTTTCCTCACCTTTTGTAGCATCTCCACTGTCCCTGTTTGCCCTAGCGAGCTGGTCTGAAGCAATAGTACTGTTTGATGTGAATATCTGTTCCCATTTACTTTGTGTCACATTGATTCCTAAAGGGAACAAAAAGCCTGTGAAGGAAATGATGCATAAATAACTTAAATGACAAACTCTGTTACAAATGTAATCTATCATTTGTGCATTATTGGTCCAAGGTACACATATGAACTACAGCATCATGAGATCCTTTAGCATGTAAATCCTTAAGAGGTCCTGTGACAGATAACAGCATGTGCTGCAGCACAAGGACCAAGAACCACAAGCAATTTACTTGCTGCTGTCCATCAGATATCAGTTGTCTCTGTCACATCTGACAATCAGACAATTGCACCTGAGAGAATACCTGCTCCGCAACATGCTATATGGCTATGTGGGGTAAAATGGCATTTAGGCACATTTTAAATCAAGAAATTCCTGTTGGTTGTCCAGTGATGGGGCAGGCTGAAGAGGCAGCATGTTGTGTACTGTGAAATGATTTTGTTACAAATCCCTGCCCTCAGGCTAGAATGCCAGGAACGCAGCATGGATGAGATGCATAACAAACATCAGTAGGATGCTCCTGCTGTGTTCACAGGCTCCATCTACTGCTTTGTAGCACTGAAAGTAATAAGGGATTCTTTACTTCTTCATCAGTGCAGACCAAAAACAAAGGCTCTGGCCTCCCTGTGTAGATCCAGATCTCCACTTACCTTCCTTGCCTGGACAACCCTTCCCTCCACATCACACCCCGACTTCCTTGACATGCAGAAGAGGTCACAGAAGACAGTTTTATCACCCATGGCATAGAAAACACATACCAGTTTCTGGAGCATTACCCTCTTCAGAGCTGAGATTTCCCCCACTCCTCACAAGAAATAGATTTATTTCAGCAATCCCACAGAAAATTCTGTCCTTTACCACCTGGGGCTGAACTGGGGATAGCCCCTGGCAAGGGCCTTGTGACAAGTATCCTTGTAGGACTGATGAGTTAGTGTCTCTCTCTTCTAGGATGAAGAGGAGGCTGCAAAACTTCTTCTCCTACCCCTCTGTGCTGGTTCTCCATACTGGAACGGGCATGAGGTACATGCAGGAATCCATCCTGGACAGAGCACTGCTGGAGCAGGAGGTATTTCAGAGGAGGGGTGAGGAAGGAGAGAGGCTAGGGAAAACAAGGTAGAAAAGGAGACTGTTCTTGTAAGGCTGGCAGTAGCTCCTTCCTGATTAGTGGTAGACCAGCAAAAGCCTGGAGAGATGTGAGGCATCACTCTTCCCTTCTTTCTCAGTTTATAGCCTATGTTACCCTTCCAAATCCCCTCACTGATCTTAGGAGCTATGGACTATATACAGTGCCTAGGAAACCAAGTTTTTCTGTTTGAGCATTTATATTTGACTATAGGAGTCCCCCAGTTCAGATTTTCATCCTTTGCTTAAAGCTGTGTGCCCTCCTTGCTTGCGTGTTGTGGCAGTAGGACTGACAGGGAGCCAGGGCAGGTCTTGTGGCTCATGGGCTGGGTCTGCTGCGAGATAAGAAGGCCTCTCTCACTCCCCAAATATCTTTGGTCTTTGCATGTGTGGGAGGGGTGTACAGGGTGTGGCCCAGGCAATTTTGGGAAGTTAATTCTTGATATATGCTTTCCTGTTACAGTTGTCATCCTTACCTGTACCTCTTTCTTTCATGAAGCTGGAGAACCTTTTGCTGTGTCTTTTAATAACCTTCACAGGTCTGACTCAGCTTGACTTTTGGCAATACTCCTTTTATTGAACACAGATTTCTTTGCTGATCAAATGCTTCTGCAATACTTCTGAGCTCTCTGCTGCTCTTAATATGACTTCTGAGATGCTGAGTCAGTTTGCTTAGTCTGGAGCCCTTCATGAAAAAACTTTCTTTTGCTTGGAATAAAAATTAAAGACACTATGGCACCTTTGGCTTTAATGCACTTCTTTCTATTAATGTATTTAATTTCTTCAGATGTTAGAATTAATTTTATTACACAAAAGTATCACTTAAAAAAATGAAAAAAAAAAAAAGAAAAACTCTTAAATCTTCCACCGAATTTAATCAGAATTGGGTTATAATCAGGAATTATTTTATAACTAGAGAATATAGAAGATACCTTATATTTTCTGACATCTTCTCTATTATCCAAGTACCTTTCCTGAGAAAAACATGAGGATATCCCTGGACCCCTTTCCCTCCCTTCCTTGCCCCATCATGAGTGGTCCAGGCTCCCCTGTGTTTCAGTCCCCAGGGGTGTCTGTGATTCCTCTTTGCTTTTGTCAGAAAATCCTGCCCATACAACTAACCTGCTGAAAAGCCTGCTGTCCTTCCCTCTGGCTGTAAACTGTGAGTGTTTGCTCTCTCATCTGTGAAATCATGTTTCTCTGTAACACGTTTCCCAGCTGCATGGGTCAGCTGCAACCTATATTTGCACGCTGACCTGAACCTGCTGGTTTTGAAGCATGGAGCTCCAGGAACCACCTTGTTCCTTTCCACAGGTCTGTGACCCAATCATACACATACCCAGACTTTTCCTATTTATTTCATGCAGTCCTGTACAGCAAGGCACAGCTCTTCCTACCTGAAGTAGGACTGGAGTTGGGTCTGGGGAGCATGGGGGATGAATGCTCCAGATCTAGGACAATGTTGTGGAGAGCAGGCATTTTTATCTTATTTCCTGATGCATCTACTAAGTCTCGACGGAAGATTGTGATTCTGAGGATGATGTCTCATCATTAGCAAATTAGATGCTGTAATCTGCTTCTAAATGAATCTTCTTAGGGGGCATTACTCAGGGTCAGATTAAAATTAAGTGAGGGAAGGACTGATTAAAATGTAAGGTGAGCTTCCGTTCTTTGCTTCTGGCGGGTGTGACACAAAACCTTTGAAAGGGCAGAGGTATTTTTAAACCATTTTTGTGGCCTGCCCTGGAACTGTCTCTATATTATGATGCCTCACAGATCCCATGATGATGTGCATCTCTTCTCTCCTCTGGGTGCTGGTCTCCAGGTCTTTAGGAGACCGGGTCTGCCCAAGACCATGCCTAGAAAGGAAAATAGCTTCACAGATGAAAGGGAACTTTAACAGTTGCTGTAGGCACTTGTCCTGGGGCTGCAACCAGCAACCAAGAGTCCTTCCAGAACTTTTCTAGCACCCTAGCATTATTGTGCAGGGTTGTGAGAACTTGGACTAGCAAAAGTTTTTGGCTATGCTGGTGGTGTTTCCTTTAAAAGACAGGATCCCAGGTTAGATGCTAAAGGAGGAAAAGGAAAAAAAGACTGAAGATCTTGGCCTAGTTGTTCATTTGTTGGCTTGCTCTGATTTCTGGGAGGGTAATAACCCAAAACAGCAAACAAGAGGCTGTGAGAGGCCAGTAGCAATTTGTCAGGGACTCACCTTATCTGGGGTGTCTCATGGCCGCTTCTGTGCTCCCTGACCTAGATCAACCTTTATTTACCTTTTGTAACCTCAGATTAATTCTGACTGGATTCAGATGACGGGGATGCTATGCTGATGCCATAAGGTAACATGGAGCACAGTAAATGGGCCAGTAAAAAATATTTGCTTTTAGTTTTGACTGAAATAAGTGACTTAGCGAGCCACTGTATTGCAAAGCTTTGCTATGGCAGATCAAAACTGTCCTGTTAATTAACTGCCATGTTAATTAATTAGACATGTATGAGCTGATGTTTAGCTGCAGTCAAATAGTAGTGCATTTATTTTTCTCAAGCTTTACAAATGACATTAGCATTTCTAGTTTCTTGTCTCATATCTACTGCCTCATTTCATGATGGAACATGAAGAGTGTTTATGACAAATAGTGTTTTAAACTATTCTGAGGTGCTTTTCTTTCTTCTCCCTCCCCATCCAGTGGCACCAGGCTTGTAGGCTTCTTCTGCTCCATGCCCTCTATCCATCCCACATGGCCCCAGTGCCACCAGAATGGCCTCACTGTGAGTGCTGAAGGAGAGCTTCCCCAAATGCCTGAATACAGCCTCCTTTACCAAAGTTGATTACTCCAAGGCATTGATTCTCACCTTGCGTTTTGGTTTTCCCTTTTTCCATTCTAGCCACTAAAGCTCTTTGTAGTCTTGGTAACTGTAGGGTACGTTGCCTTTCCTTACCACCTGCCAGACTGTGCAGGGCTCTCCCAGCTGATTACTGTTGCCTTATTTAAAGCTCTCCTAATCTAATTAGATATCTCTTGTGAACATACTAACAACAAAGGCCACACATAAAGAACTATTATTTGATGCACAGAACAAAGCCTGTTTGGTGATTTTTCTGTTCAGGGCTTCTAACAGCTCCACATTTGATGGGTAATATATTAGATTTTCATGCCAGTGAAGCATGATCCAATTCCTACTGGAGTCCATAAAAAGGCCCCTACTGACATTTGGCTGGGGTTCAAGACCTACATCTTTATCTGAAAGCTTTGCTGTCTGCCATTTATTTTGAGCCTAATGGACAAATTCAGGCAAATGAAGGGACAACTGTGAGAAACACACTAGTGAAACCAGGCAGGTATATTGATAATCCAGCTTCAGACTTTTTACCTTAATATTTGACACAACAGATTTTAGCCTTTTCTCTGAAATGTCTGAAAAAAACAGTTTAAAATCTGGCTAATTTTCTGGATATTATGACAGCATTATTACTTATATCCAGGCTAGAGGACAACATTGAAAAAAAAGCCCATTTTGGATACTGTTTTAATTGTATATTTTTGTTAAGATATGGAGGAAAGCAATTGGACAAAACATGCTTAATGCTTTCATGATCAGATAGTAAATGGTCCAAGATGAATTAAACAACCCTGATAAATGACTGGAAGAAGTTATGGATTGGTTTACATCTGATTTTCACTGGTATGAAGTAGGAATAACTACACAAATGTCAGCAGGTTAAATTAGTGAGAATGGTAGAAGAATTAATGCCTCAAGAATGTTTCTCAGTTTCAACATCCTACTGCATTTCAGCAGTGCTTTGGGCTGGAGTGAGAGAAAATGTGCTGTACAAATGTAAATGTGTCTTATTATTAAGTGTCTGTTAATTTTATTCAGAGAAATAACCCTTGCTGCTCTGAGTTCAACAGTGATTTGCATAATCTTAGGTAAGTGAATCAGAAATATCTTTTAAGAAGGAGGCAAGCCCTAAAGAATTTAAAACTAGAAAGGACATTAAAGTACTCAAACTCATCTGAATTTCCAGGTGCTTTTCTTGATATTTCATCTTTCCAGGGGCATCTTACTTCAGCCAGGTGAAAGGAATGGAGGAGGGGGGAAGATTAAAAAAAACCAAACAAAACCCAAGCATGATTTTTGAAGAAGTGGCATAAATGGAAATTGAAGAACTGTGAAGTGAAAAAACATCTCTCAGAACAAGCAATGCTCACTGAAAGATTTAGCATGTCACAGGGAAATTACATTCATTGTGTCATAAGTAGGTGGAGATTTTTTTTTCAGTCCAAAAAACCTCCCTGAGCTCCATGCTAATGTAATAATTGTTTGTTTGTTTGGCATCTTTTCTTTTCTTTTTTTTTTTTTAAAGGAATAAATACCCCTTGACCATCCTAGCAGGTTCTGCCTCCTTCTCTTAGATGTGGTGACTAGCAGCAAGCACAAATGTGTAAGTCTCACAACAATGAAGAAAAAACTTGAAATCAAGAATCACCTTGACTTCACTGAAGCCAGGATTTCATCCAGAGAGTAAGATTACTGAACACAGTAAAATCATTCATGTACCCTGGGTGTTCCTGCCATCAACTAATTACTTTAGATTGGTTCCTGTAAATTTTACAAATGGCAAAGAGTATCTTTGAGAAACTAGAAAGGAACTGTCTGGCTTTAAATTGTTCTTTGATGTTCTTTGATGTTCTTTCTCAAAGCAAAACAAAAAGGTTTGGGGTCTAGGTGAAAGAAGGGTGTCCCTGTGTTGAGGCTGGTCTTTTGGGTTAGCTTTTCCACCATTGACAAAGACCATCTTGTCAACAAAATGTTGAGATTTTGCCTGTATTCTTTGAAAAAGAAAATGCAGCATTCTCTAGGAAGCTGTTTACTGTCACTTAGCCACAACAAGCAATCTTTAAAACTTTAGACACCTTGCTTCCTTACTCCAACTGGAAATATGTCCTAAGGCAAGTGAAGATGAGAATCTAGTCTAAGCCACCCATGCTCTTCTATTCTGTTCTTGTGGAATGAGTGCTCCACCTCTCTCTTCTTTTTAATGACCCTTCTTTTCCCTTCTCCCTCCTGGAATTCACATTTTTGAGTGAGGGCTTGTACAGAGTAGCATAGATTGGATCCCAACAGTCACTTGTACAAGAGCGTGAGCACATATCCAACATGAGAAATACTGAGTCGATGCACCCCACAGTTGTATCTGTATTTTTCTGGCTTCATCTCACCAATTAATTGCATTCATCCTGTGATTGCCTAAATACCTAGGACTTTATTTTCCTCAGCTTCTGAAAATGTTGCTTTTGTGTGCCCAGCCTTTTCATCACGGATGACATGAGGTGTAAGCATACAGCATGCAGTCATTGAGTTCGCTCCTTTCATACATGTCACCTCCCAGTAATCAGAGCCTTGAGAGTTGAATCCAGCCTAAGGAGCAGCTCATCACAGAAAGTAGAATTTCTGTGTTGTGACTGTACCTCGCATCAAGATCACTCACAGTTCCCATTTCCTGGAGCTGTACATGGAGGAATCACACACCAAAAGAAAGTTGCTGTGCTGGCCACTCCAGTCCTTCTTCCAGCCAGTGCTTTTCCTGGGGTTGCACAAGTCTTATCCACAGGGCTTCTTTGCAAGTCAACCTCAATTATTTTGGCTCCTACTGTGCTACCTCTGTAGCTTCATAAGAATAATATCTACCTCCTGTGCTTGCATGCATCTTCCCCCAGGGAAGACCTCCTGTCCATCTAGCTCTGAGTAGTCTTGTCCCTGGCCTGTGTTTATGATATTGGGTCTTAATGTAACTCAAAGAGAAGGTTTGTTATTATGACTGAAAAAGGTCTGTTATGGGAAATCATAGAGGCCAGTTAGGCTTCCTTTAACTTTCACAAGGGAAAAATTGCAAACCCAGGGCAAGAAACACAATCCCTTCAGTCAGAATGCTACTACCAAACCACATGTACCTAGACAGGAATCAACATGAGACCAGAAATAAGTCAATACATTGCACTATTAGGTTCTACTGTTTGTTTTAGAAATTGTACTGACACTCAATCTGCCATTGTGTAAGAGTAGGACTTTAGGGGTGAAAGCTGTCACCAGACTAAAAAATAGGAAGAGGTTCTTGACTGTAAGACACTAGCAACAAGGAGGTTGCTTGCACAGCTATCTCTAAATCCTTCTGCCTCATGTTCTGAATGATTGGCCAAGTGCCTCATTTACATTGACAGTGTTTGCATTGTTTAAAACCCCACAGCATGTGCAGAGGCTGTTTGCTATCCCTGTTAAAATCCCAAGGCAGTGCCCTTGGAACTGCAAGTGATAGATATTTGGTAGTTCAAATATGTTTAAGAAGATTTCCTGTTATCATCCTCCCTTGCTCCTGCTACCATTTTATTACAACACAAGAGGTGTGGGTTCTTAAAAATAAGGAAACCGTTATTATACTTTGGAAAATGTCCAGCATGGCTTCTAGGATTGTTATTTAGAGTGAGCCTCAGGTGTCTAGTCCAATCCTGGTGGACTCAAGGGAAAGTACCAATGAGAAACCATGTTGGTAACTTGTAGTTAACAGCATGCATGGTGAAGGTTGCAAAATGTTGAAGATAAGCCTAAGTTTCTTCAGCATAAATCACAGTAAATGATAACCTAAGCAGGCCACAGACAAGGTTCAAAGCACACACCTCAAAGGAATAGCTGCTATCTGTTTGTTATCATGTCTTATTTGCCCAGCCATTATAAAGACAGTCATGAAAATGGAAATAATAATGTCTTCTACCTGAAGGAATGCAAACATGAGTTTGAGGGAAAATAATGAGCTTTATGGGAAGGCCAATTTGAAAGGAGCTTAGGGATGGAAAGGCCAGTCTATGGGGTCAAAGTACCATCTAGATTTATGTATTAAGATATAGATTGCTATGTGAAAATATCTGTACCTGAGATGGATGTTAAGCATATTCATTGGTAGGAAAGAAGAACTTTGGGTATATGATTAATTTAATCCTCAAGCAGATGTATACAATGTTTCTGATTAATTGGTCCTTAAAAATCCCTAGTTTTCCCTATTGATTCTCAGGGGTTCCTAAACAGGTAGCCAGGAAGAACACATCTGCATTGTAGATATAGAGATGTGTGAAATGGGCTTACCTTGGTGCCTGCAGCTCATTGACCGTTCAGGAAACCTAGAATAGTTATTGCTGTTCATAGATAATCTCCTGCACTACCCTGTGAATGATAAGATCATAAGAGTTGTGCAGGATCTTTCCACTGTTTTTGCTTCTCCTGCAAAGGGACTGATGTGCTACAAGTCATCAGATATCATGACCTAATTTATTAGTGCATTGTTCCCAAGACACTTCCCTATCCTTCAGCAAGATAGAAATGTAAATTTTACATTGGAGCAAACAAAAAGACAATATGGAAAAGTCAAAAAGGATCTCCTGCTTCTTTAAATCTGCAAATAGCGTGTAATTTCAGACAGGCAAACTAAGGTTAAAGACGTGATTTCCACAGTATGCCAACTTCAGTACTACATGGAGAAGTACTGCATAGAGAAGTACTGCACTGGAGAAGTACTGCACTGGAGGCACAGAAGCATATTCCTCTGTTGTGGTGTCAGTGCAAATCTACCATAAAACTTACAGGAAAAGATCAAGTTACTTTCCCACCACAGAAATCACAGAAATAGTTACACTATTCAGCAGATCACAGTCAACTGTTACATTGCAGTCCAAAAATGCAGGGATTGCAGGTATTGCAACTGCTTGGGATTTGCAGTGCCCCTCTGTACAGGAAGTAGTAAAGGGAGAAGAATGCACATCTCTGGACAAAACCAATGCCAATGAGGGATAACAGAAAAGGTAGCTCACACCAAGAGAAATCCACACTGAAAAATACTGGCTATAACTGAACAAGGATCCAAATGGTACACATACATACTTTTGTCACAGGGAAAAAGGAAGCTGCCACTGTGATTAAAGCAAAGCTTAAGAGAAAACAAAATATATGTATTTTTTCCTCACACGTTTTTTACAGATGCAGCAGGTAATGAAAGATACTTGATGAACAAGAATGTTGTTTCCTTTCCTTTCTTCCTTGTTTTCCTTTTCCCCTGGATTTCCACCACATTTCAGGGTATTTTTCTTCAAAACACAATGCTACTGGAGAAGTGCCTCTTGAATCTCCAAGTGTAACAAGGGAAGTGTTTTTTCTTCAACAGATGGGATGGCACCACCTGAAAGCAAGGCTATAGATTAGTAAGGAGATGCTGCCCTTGAAAGAACAGAATTGCAAGGCAGTTTTGACATAACAGCTTCACTTCAGAGGAGAAGTGGTGAGCAAACAGCTCTCCTATCAGCTGAACACCACTTAGTTGTTAGGGGTGGACCAGCAGCAGAAGTAGGTGCTTGCAGGCAGTGTGTATGGTGCCAAATCTAACCACAAAAAAATTATTCCACACACACAGAGAAAAATAATTACTATAAGGAAAAAGAGGAGGCGTTGAGAGTTGCTTCTGAGTTCCCTGTAGCAGAAAAAACAGTGACATATGTTTTTTACTAATGTCGTGCTAGGTTGCATAGGATGAACATTACCTTTTCCCAAGTGCTGGGGAGACATGACAAGCCAAACTGACTCCAGCAGCCTTAGCCCCAGGAGGAGGGGTCCATACTCACATGTCCAAAGGCAGAACTGAGCTCCCACCATGAGGATTTCTCTGACTGCTCTGTCAGCCCCAGAAGATGAGAACAGCCTCATTTTCTGCGCTGTACCTAATGAGAAATCAACCTCAAAACCAAGGGTTCACAAATAATCAAGTAAAAAAGGCCAGACAAACACTGATCTACCAGTAGCTATAAAAACACTGGGTTCCTGTTATTTGTTATCCTCTTTTTTTCTGCTCTTTGGGGCTTACTGTATATGCATGGCCCATGTTTGAGCTTTTATCTACAGCCATTAGGACTGGAACTTCTGTTTTTTAAATGAATGCCGAGATTCTCGCAAGAGCTAGGGAAAACATCAAATATTATGCAACATGTGAAAAACGTCTTAAGTTGGCAGTGCTGCACAGAAAAAGAGACAGCTCTTGCCTTGGAGAGCTACAGTTCAAACACAAGACAAAGAGTAGTAGAAAGCAGTACCACAATTTTACAGGTAAAGCAAGATTAAGGAAAAGAATGTCAAAGGTGAAGCTGAGCACAAATCTGCCACGATTGTTCAGAGTTATAGGGCTTCATTTCTTCTTCATTATAGAGCCTTAATTCTCATAGGGAAAATAAAACATTTTGCATGTTGCCAAAGGATTATGCTTTCCTTCCCTAACCAGGCAAATTAGGCAATTGTTGTGACACATCATACTAAGATATTGCTGAAGCAGGCCATAAACTTCACAAATAGAATTTGTTATGCTATGGGATATTTGTGTTTTTCAGTGAAACCAATGTTATAGCACCCAATGGAAGTAATGAAATAGATTCAGTAAGCATTTCACAAATTATTGGTGTGAGTGTATGTGTGTGTGCAAAAGCAAACAAAACCATGTGCCTCGCAATTCCTCAAAGCATCAGGAATGTGACAGACTGTGACCCTTCTCCTTGTATTGCTTTGCAGAATATTACCTAAGCACTGACCAGAGCACTGCAGATAATAAGCCATTTTTACCCATTGAAGTTACTGCATCATTTTCACTAAAGGGTTAATTTGCTTCAGTTTGCCAGATTATTTTAATCAGAAATTTAGCCATTTCTCAGCTGCAGCTTATTTTGACAGTCACTGACAACAGAGTGTTCCTTCAAGTTGTGGTAACATTGATTATGGTGGTTATAGAGATGAGATAAAGCTATATGTACTTGTTCTCTATTATTTAATGAGTCATTGAAATTAATAACTGTCGTGTTCTTATCTTGCATTACAGTTGAGAAATACACTGGTTGTAGCCAACAGTAAGTTGAAAAGCTTGTTGTTTTGTTAATGGATCTGTCGCACTTGTGAGCTGTACATTCACCGCTCAGTCACCAGAGTTTTACTGTCTTTGTGTTCTTTAAAAATGTCCCAATATCCAAAGGCTACTTTCTAACTCCTTGATTATACCTTGTTTCAAGTTAATGGAAGTTCGTGCATCTGTGTTAGTATTAACATAATTCAATTAATAATATTTAAATTTATTTGCTGGCATTTGCATGGAATAATGAATTGATTAGCATGGCAGCATGTTCCATCTTCATCAATGACTGGCTTATAAAATAAAACCAATACTGAAGTGAAATTTTGAAGCTTTAAATCATGTAAAATCTGTGAATATTCTATTGATCAGTGATCTTATGATAAAACTATTGAATCAAATGCAACCTAACATTAATTATACTGTAGCTCTTCACAGTACTTATCACTCTGACTTCTGTTGTAGGCTGATCCTCTTCTGCTTAAGCTTTTATTTTAAGCATGAAATGATGAGTGTGTGAATTACAACTAGATAGTAATTACTTTGTGCTACTTTGTTTATGTTGAAAAATTGCCTCTGAGAGTTTGGGGTGACCATGTCAGAGTCTGTGCTGGCAGGATGTTGTGTGTGAAACACAGAGGACCTCCACTTCACCAGAAGCTTGGCCTGTGGGACACTGAGTCTGCTGTGTTGGCTTCATTCAGGGGAATTTGATCTTTTGAAACAGGCTGTTCCCATATCTATCCTTCACGCACTATCCTGCCTGAGCTGGACTCATGGCTCCACACTACAGTCCCTGGTAAAAGCATGTGGGGAAAGATTTTCAAGATGACAGAGCCCTTTTAAGTGCTTTCTGAGGTTGGGTTTCTCTTTCTTTTTAGGATTAGTGGCTAAGTGTCTCTGAAAATTGTTTCTTCGGTTGCCATAGAAAAGCACCATGAAAAATCCCCCACAGGTGAATAGATATTTTCACACCAGTATTCACTTGCCCTCTCAATTCATGCAGCCTGGAGCTATTCCTGCCTTCCTGTCCCCTGCACACAGAGCAATACTCTGGTCAGTCAGGAAATCTTGTTGCTACAAAGTAGCCAAAGATTTTGCTTCCCTCAAGAAGTCAATCTGATTGATTTTTCTTTCTGTCTATTGATTGCAATCCTTAAAGAACATTGCTATTGTCATGGTTGCCTCAATAAGCAGAGATGGAAGGGACACATAGTAACAGTCTTCATATATGTAAGAAGGAACTGGAAGAAGGACAGAGCAAACTCTTCCTCTCATCCTGGGTGGAGAGAGCAAATGGTTTATGGGCTTAAACAGGCAGTAATGGTTTATGGGCTTAAACAGGCAGTGAGAGTGGTTTACATTAGGCAATAGGAAAACTGTTCTCCGTGATGAAACTTTGGAAGGCATTGCTATGGAAGGCAAGAGATCCCTAGAAATGTGCTTGAACAAACATCTCTGAGAAATTTTTAGGGAAGGCTAAAAGTGTGTTAGGACAGTGGAGTGGCTTTAATGACCTCTTGGTTTTTTTTCCCAAGCCCTGGTGTCCAGTGGGAGACAGACTCTGTTCTTGGACTTTCCTGAGGCTCCACTACAAGTTAATGTCTAAATGGACATGGCTTGCTTCCATCACCTGCAGTCAGATTTATCTTGCTGAGGTGTCACCACAGGTGGCTACAGCAAGCAGCAGTACTGGTGGCAGTCATGCAGCATGGCATGCAGGCAAAGATGTCACTGTGAGAATTTTTACCTACCCTTTTCCCTTCCAGGGAATAACCTTCTCCTTCCGCAGCACCCATCCTGTATGTTCCATTTCTCACACTCTGAAACACAGGTTCATGACCACTGCCACCCCTCTAGAGCTGCAATGCCACTGCCCTGCTTCCCATTGTGGTGAGTACCCTGGCATTTTGCCACCAACTTGCATGGACACGGGACAAGGAATGTAGTGGAAGTGGTCTGAAAGGTAAGAGAAACCCTGCTTTCTGCACCAGAGCACGCACACTAGATGCAGTACATGTGGCACCAGAACCCTCTCTGAACTTTTCACTCTGTTACAGATGGGGAGTCATCAGCATCTACATGTTAGGTGGCATAGGTGCACTTTTGTGGATAATGTTAGCTGGCAGCTGCGTGCCTTCTCCTTTCCCAGCCGAGCATGGTGCTTTCCCACACCTGTGGCATCTGTGCTAATATTTTTCTGTGTTAGACTGTGGGTTGGATGTTTTCATATTCAAGGTGTCCTGGTTCTGGCACTGAAAGTAGCTCAGACTAGGATGGTGTAGTGGCTGTTGTCAGACGTCTCAACACTGTGTGTTGAAATGACATCTCGTCATCACTTGTGGACAGGAAGCAGCAAGCAGGCGAGAGGGAAAATATAACAAAAAAAGATTTCTCTGTCTGCCAAGGGAACAGTCCATGCACAAAATCCTGGCTGCTAAAAAGGTAGACAGCAGTGTCAGAAATGACAGCTCTGGATTTTTAATACTGTCTTCTTATCTCAATTTTCATTACATATCTATTAACTGATAACATGTAGGTGAATGCAAACATCACTCGAATATTTTCATAGGTTTCCACCAATTAGCTTTTTCTAAATAGTATTGTATTTCTACATCTTCTTCTACATCTATACATTAAGCTTTAGTTACCCCTATAACACTGGAAGCACATTATATTTTCTTTCTGTTTTTCAACTGGTATGATTTTAAAAATTAGGTACATTAAAACTATTAATTAGAAATCACTCCTTTTTTACTTTACAAGTGGAAAAAAATTGCCAACATCCTCCTCTATTTCTATTTCACCTCTGGATTTAATTCACATGTCCCTCTTTTGTTCCTAAAAATTGCCATAAATTTGCTTTGTGGCAGTTGTAGTAAACTGTAGCATTTTAGAGAAGACCTTCTGTGTTTTCTTTTAACATGGGTCCTGTTCCCAGTTAGATTTATGCATAAGCAAAGAAGAAAATCAAGCTAGGTTTTTTGGTTAAAATTTTCCCTAGATTTTAACAACTAAACTGACTACAGCCTGAAAACTTCTGAACGATGAAAATCTCATGAGTTTTATCCACTTACAGCCTTTCACTAAGTGTTGGCATTTTTTTGAAGCATTTTTATTTTTGCAAAATAAAAACTATGAGAACAACTATTTTCCTGATGAAAAAGATTTGGATGTTATTCTTGTCATCTGCTTACCCAGTTCTTCAGGCACATTAGAAAATGATTCCCTTTAGTCAGAGACACCGAGGCTTTTGGAAAGGAATAAGCAAGCCCATTGCAGAAAATGCTGCATGGTCCGGAACTCAAGACTTTTTCCTGAGGAGTGCTTTGTGGTGTTCAGTTGTTCTCTTCTGTATCTCTATCTCCCCCATTCTGTTTCAAGTTCTGTTTGAAGAATTATTTTTGTGTCAAATACAAGATTTATTTTTTTACAGAATAGTTTATGTGGCTTTGCAGCTCTTTCAGTTACAGCTGGAAGACAGAAAATGCTATTTTGTTTTACACAGAGACCTTTAGACACTATGAACACTCCAGAGTGGTGTGGAGCCATGGACAAAATCTGCAGCAGCAGCAGTGCAGTGCACTAAGGGTGTACTGCAAAGCAAATCAGTTCTGGTGAAGAGGACCCGATACTTGTGAAATACAAGTTTTTGGCATCTTTCTTTCAGACTAAATCTAGTTTGGTCCATTCCCCCTTTTGCGGATTGAACTCCATGGGCATGCTCCTGATCTGCACTGTCTGGTTTAGGTTGATCCCAGAAGGATCCAGGTTGTGCTTTCCAACACTTACTAGCATTCACTAATACACCTGTCCTGGCTGTACAACTATGATAGTGACCCCTTTCTTAAGCAGGTAAGGAGAGATCCTCAGAAAACCGTGGCTTGACTCCATCTCCAGTCTCCAGTGACACCCATGTGAAGCTGATATGAGGTAGGTGCCCAAGTATGTTCGCAGAACTCAGACATGCACTTTTTGGCTGATGTTGGGTGGTGGCAAGCAGTGGTTAGAAAATTGGAGATGTGACCACCATAAACCTAGGCTTTCCAGACCAGTGAAAAGTGAAATAAACTTCACATCTCCCACCTTCATGATGGCAATTGTCAGCCAAGGAGGAGCAAGTTTTTACATTGTGGTTACTTGATCCTCTGTGTTGATTGGACTGTGGATGCATTTCATAGGGTCATCCACAACAGGAAACACTGGTATCAGTTGATGGAAACTCTCAGCTGAGACTGAGGAGCAATTGCTATACCCATCAGTGAATTAAATAAAAATTAAATAAGACCAAATTCATTCTACATGGGAACGTCTACACGGGATTTTAACAAAGATTCATTTACTTTTCTCAGTTTAGAGTTCTGGTGAGTTTGGACCAAAGTAAACCCACCATCTCTGTGAATGTAAGCACACAGACTTCCTCCCATCCTCTTCAGTAAGAGTGTAGCCATAATAATTTCCTCCACTTTATCTGGCACAGGGGAAATGCAGCCATTCTGCCACAAATTAAATGAATCCGTCATAGATAAGACAGTCATTACATCTTGCTGCACGGAGCCCAAAATTTTCATCCTGTTTAATAATCAGACACTGTAAAATGGCATTTTAAATGTATTCACAGCTTTCAAACATCTGGTGCATAGTGCTGATGTGCAGCAGACGACTAACTTGTATTTATTTTGGAGCATAATGCCACAGCCTGACTATTTAAGAGAGCATATATGAGAAAGAACATCCCAAACAAAGGCTTATTGGTGAACTTACCTGCCACTGCCCTTTACTCATTTGTTGAAACAGTATTTATATATTTGCACAACTTGAGCTGTTCAGCAGCAATCAAAGCCATCACTATCCTGCTATCATTAGCTTTTGTCTCATTTATGCAAAAATCTATTTACATGGGTGAGCAATAAGGATCTTATCTTTTCCTATGTTTCAAAATTGATAGCAAAGGAGAGGAGGTTTTGTCAGAAGTATTTAGTCATTTTGGAAGCCAAGAGGTATTTCTGTAAGTTTTGGCTAAGCAAGTTAAATATCTTTTTTTATTATCTTTTTCAGTTTCAGTCTAAACATGAAATTTCTGTTGCTTTTTATTTTCTGGAAAAATAATAGTGCCGCATCTTCTCTGTTTAATTATTTATCTCTGGCAATGGTCAGTCTCATTACAAAACAACAGTATTTTAGCTTGGCGAGACTGGTTTTCCATAAACCAATTTTTATTTGAATCAGTTTTATTTCTACCCTTAAAATCAAGTCCTATACACACAATTCAACACTTTGTTTTGCTTCCAAATAGTTCTGATACACTTGTAATATCCAAGCTTCCTGCTACAGGTTTTTAAAATACTGACATGCCATTGACTTTCTTCCAGTCTTCTGGGAACTGCTGGAAGTTTTCCAGTATGCTGAAAATCACCATTTCTGCTCCTCCGTTCCCTTCAGTTAGCTGTCTTAAAAATCACAGGTGCAGGTTATCCAGACCTGCTGATTTTAAATGTTTAATCTTTGTAGCTGCTGTTTAACATCTTCTAGCTCCATGCTTGGAATGACAGTCCACAGAGAGAGCTGCGAAATCACCAGATTTAAAGTAGCACCATTTTGCACACACACTAGGCTAAAATGCTTTATTAGAGGTAGCCTGGTTTTGGGATAAAAAGCTTAGACTGAGCTGGTACACTGATCTACAGCATATACATACATCTCCAAATCTAGCTTGTCTGTCATTTTTGTAAATAAACAGGCCTTTTGCTGTGAGAGCTGAAAAAACTCCTGCGAATGTAATATGGGTGTGTGTCTGAAGTTGAAAGAAGCATTGGACAACTGCTTGGAGAAGCCACAGGTATTTTGGTCTGTTGAAGTAATACGTGAACTGTGGTCGTGAGGGACACTAATCCTTATCTCATCACAGATAATGAACTTGCTCTGGAAGAGGGAAGCCCACCTGACTTTTGTCAGGGTGTTAAGCTAGCTATACTGGTAGTATTTTCCCTGATGATAAGCCATATAAGAATTATGTCCCCAGTGTACCTGACAAAAAGGTCTGTGTCCTCTGGCACAGTCTTCAGACACCTACCAGCAAAGCTGTGACTTGACCACAGATAGCTGAACAATTTCAAATATCTTGATCTGGAGAAGGTGCCTCACTGTCATTTACCATTTTTTGATGGTGGTGTGCTTCCACCTTCTTTTCCTGCTTGCCTTGGCACATACAGACAAGGACAACCTTGCACATGTCTGTCTTTGCCTCTCCAGTCAGATGGCCAGGTCCCTGTTTACAACATGACATATGAGTCAGCACGTGTCCAGAAGAAGAACTGTATCCAAGTTTCTAAATAGAGGCAAATGTCTTCTGTACTGTCCCCACTCAGACAAACGCTAACAATCCAGCATGTCAACAGCTAACACCCTGCCTCCTCAACACACACTTTTTTATTTGAAAGCAAAGAAGGGGAGTTTAGTAAGTATATGGGTTTAAGCACTATTCTAGACAGCACTTTGGTAACATGTTATGATGGGGGCGGGGGGGGAAAGATGGCTCTGGGTCACCGCTCAGACAGCGCTAAATGTTACATGCTGCTCATGCTATTCTAAGTTAATGTGGTTTAGCTCAAATACATAATGCTGGGCATTATGTTTTGTGTACAAAACCCCCAAAATGGTTCCTTTTAACATTTGAGACAAGACATCTGACTTTAAAATTTCCCAGCATGCAGGTCTTGCCATAGTATTTGTCTTTGAAGTGAAACAAAACTGCAGCTGATAGGGAATGTTTTGATGAAGCAGTTTCTCATGAGAAAATGTGGATTCATAAACATGGAAAATTTTAATGGAAACACATGGGGCAAAAAGATAGTTTAGGTCCAGGATAGAAATCCTGGGTCAGAAGAAGATTCACACAATGGTTGAAGTGTTTGCTGGGATGGGAAGGGCAACTGTCTTTCAAGCAGTATCCTCAAGCATATCTTGAATGATGAATATCTACACCGAGGTAGAGACAACATAGTCAAGTACTCATTCAGTGCTCAAAAGTGGTAGTGAAAGTATTACATGGCAAGTTTTTCAGCATAGAACTAGCTTTAGGTGTTGCTGATCAGCTGTGGGTAAATTTCTGGCTTTGACAACTGAATTCTGGTGAGGGTGAGTATTATTGAGAATTTCCTATGAGCAAGCTGTTGGCCCTATCCTGGCCAGGGAAACTCACCACGTCAAGTAATGTTTGCCACCTGCTACAAAGCACTAATGCATTCCTTGTCCATGTTTACACATCATTCAACCACACATCATATCATAAGGGCAGTATATTACGTAGCTGAAGACCGTCAGCTGGAATCAGTGTGTGACTGAAGGTGTTCACAGAAAGACCTAGAAATTAACATCTTCAAAGATGCTGTGGGAAGGGGAGTAGGAAGAAGCATCTTATGATTTTGCCTTGCCATGTCTCATCAAAACAAGCTTCTCCAGATGGGCTCACACATGCTGGTGAAGCCCATGAGCCACTTACTTATAGCCGCAGAGGTAGCTGAGCCCCAGAGGCATAGCCAGGACTGCATCAGAGGAAATTCATCCATTTGAGAGTCTAGCAGATAGCTGAATGCACTCTGTAGCTGAACCTGATTCTGTCCTGTCAGCTCTGGATGTAGACACAGCTGATGCATGACTGTCCTCACCAATCTGGCAAGCCCACAGATTTTCATCAAAGGGCATCTGTGTAATGAGTCCCTTCTCATAAATGCTAGAGCCATGGAAAAATCCATCTTCAAAGCTTTCCTCAAAGATAGTTGGAATAGGAAGCACCCAAGGCTGTACATTGGTAGGATCTTGATTAGAACAAGACTCAGACTCCGTAAAAAGAGGGATGAAGCATATTGGTAACTCTTCTCACAGTTGGCTCTTATCCACATAGGATTTCATTGCTGAACAAACTTCAAACAGGGGTCTGTCCATATTCAGAAATCCCTCAGTCACAGCAAACTCCCTATTCCTGACACATCTCTAATCCATGAGATGTTCCTGAGCATCATCCCTAATCTGAGCAGCCTGAGTTGGCTCACAGTGAGGTCTCCAGGTGGACAAGTTTGTCCTGTATCTGAATGATGGGCCCTCGGATGAGCTTAAAACACACAACTACATCTGGAGGTCAAAAAGTCAGTCTCCAGTTTCAGGAAGAGTTGACCCCTTTGGTCTTCTACAATGCAAGGGCAAAAGTATTGTCCTTTTGACAGCTTCCCTTCCTCTTTTTTTTTCTGGGAGGATACTTGGCTAGGAACACAATGTTTGTTTTCTCACCTCTCCAGACAAAGCAGTCAGCCTTTTCCTCTAGTTAAAGCCTCTTTAATTGCAGGCAGTTAACATCAATCATTGCAACACTATTAGAAGTAACCTGCCCTTTACCTGGCATTGGGAAGATCTGTCGTGTTGTACCCTGCACCAGGTTGTACTGTTGACTATCCATATAACCTCTTGCCTTGTTTATTTCCATTACAGAAGGGAGTGAATAAATCTGCAAACATTTCAAAGGTGAGGAATATCTCTTTTCTTAAGTTGTGATTACTGCACTGCAATGCATCATTGTCCAAACAAACTGCACCTGAAAAGACACATACAATTTGATAAATGTCCATAATAAAGTGTATTTAAATAAAAAGTTGTATATGTCTGAAGGTATAATTGCTACTAGAAGAACATCTGAGCCTTATTGCCATAGGCTGTGGAGATGCAGAAAATGCTCAGCAGTCCAGTGACATAATAGTGACTAATAATACCTGCATTTCTAAAGTAGCTTCAACATACTTCAGAAAGGGTTCCTGGGAAGGATCTTCCTCTGAAAATTAGGGCTCCTCTTCAGACATGCAGACAGGAACAGAGAAGAACATGTCCAAAAACTTGGCACCCTGTGCATAGAATGTATTTATTTATTATACAAATCATAAATGGTATCAACAATAATTCTATTCAATTCATACAGGATCAGGTAGAGGAATCTGATGTAGAGGATATTGAAAAAAATAAGAAAAATGAATGAGAATAAGCTGTATGTCTGTCAGAGACCTGGAAGCGTTCCAAAAAAATGGAATCCTGGCAAATCTAGAACTCCTAAAGGGTCAGGCAATCCTGATTTGGCTGAATTCATCAGTATAGGAAACCATACTGTTATTGCATTTCTAGAACAGTTACAGAGCCTATAAACTTTTCTAAAAACTGGAGTTTTCATGTCTGGACCACAGGTCTACAAACAAAGAATTACTGTGTTTCGGAAAGGTTTTTCCATGGAGAAGGAAAAGCTTTTTGTTTGTGAAAACATTATAGGTGTCCACTTTGGTTATGTTTAAGGCTTGCAGTTTTCAATTTGCATAGCAATTTTTATGCCCAAGCTATTCTGAATTAATTTTGAGAGTAAGACTTTGTAAGGCACTGTATCAAAGGTTGTTGCTGTTTTTAATTCAAATTACCGCTACCGTGTTTTCTTCAGTCACTAATTTACCAAAAGAATTAAGAGCCAATGAAGAAAAGCTATCAAGTTTCCCAAGTGAGATTTGATCTTTATGAGAAAATGCGTGCATAAGTTTCATTCTTATTAAACACTGCTGAGCATCCAAAGATAATGAAAATTATGCTATGTCTTCCTGATTTCAAATGTGTAACTCAGAGGTGAAGGGCACTTTGAGGACGTATCACACAGACACTGGATTTGTGAGCTTGACATTAATCGTACTTTTTGTCATGCTTCATGCTTGTTGTACTGCTACATTATTTGCATTATGCAGTAAGCCTCAGTTATAAACAAATATATCTGAAAATCTGTATCATGAAGGCTCAAGAACTGCTTGAAGACATAATTCATATTGCAACACTTAGATGCATCGGAAAACTGCTAGTAATTGCTGGAAATATTTTGAACTTTGAAGCAGTTTCACTTTTCTCCCACCTTTTCCTTCGTAATCACTTCTCTTTGAGTGAAATTCTTATTATTTTAGAGATGCCTGCAAAAAGCAATATGCAAAACCATATTATAAAGTTTTCATCCAAAACTAGGTCTGCTGGAGACACACAACATATGCAGAGGTAAAGTTAATAAATTAATAAATTCAGCATATCTGAATCCAAATATGACAGACGGTGCCTAAAGAAGCTGTGAATACCTGGAGGATTTTCCCCAGCATGTTATGATGCTGGACATGTTTGAGTCAGAAGTTCAATGCCTTTTACAGACAAGTAGAGAAAGGTAACTTCAGGTTTCTTTACAAAAATTTAATCAGGAAATAGATTCTGCAGAATCAAGCCTCCCCAGATGTATGATGATTTAATAGGCAGGAGAATATAGGAATTTGGAAGCTAACCAGGTTTTTCTCAGATCCTGTGTTGGAACAAATGCTAGACTTGGGGCTTGCTGCCTTAGTGTCAAGGCTCAGAGGGCCAGAGACCAGCCTTGTGTAGCACCATACAGATCTATCTGTACTGAAGCTCCAAGAAGGGCTTTTGGAAAGATTATCTCCTCACTAGTTTCCATCTAGAAATTATGAAAAGTCTTCCAAGATACGGTCTTTCAGTTGCAGGAGTTAAAAGAAAAATGAGCTAAGACCCCACATGGTTCACATGTACAAGGTAATCACTGCCACCTTTCCACGTATGCTTCTATGTTCCTGGCAGCAGCCACTGGCCTTACTCATTAAAAAGACCCCATAAAATTTAAATCAATTTGAGCAACTGAGATTCAAGCAATAAGTCTGCCCACAGGCTTCACAGTCACATCTGGAGGAATAGATACAATTATTAGCTTCCTTTATTCCAACCTTGCACCAGGGGTATAAAAGGCCAGAACAAATGATCAGCAAGTTATTTACAGGACAGCGCTGCTTTCCAAGCTCGAGTGAGTTTGTAGCAGCTCTTTGCAGGGTCACCAAGCCTGGCAGAAACTCAGCTGTTTATGCTAATATTTGAGGTTGCAGCAGGATTCCCATGGGGAAGCTCCCACAACACTGTCCTATGATGCTATCAATGAAACAATGCTGCCAAAGTGCATCAGTGAGAACAGTTGCTGCTAAAATCGTTATTTCTATAATCTGACATCAGTTTTAGTAAACTTTGTCTAATGTGCCCAGTGGAATTTTGCAGAGGTTAAATCCCTCTCTCACACAACTGTGGCTTTAGGTTTTGCTTGCAATTCAGAAAAATTGGACTAGTGCCATAGTTTCTTAATTAATGGCCTCCTAAAAATGTGAGCAGGAATTGCACCACATACAGATCTGTAGTCATATGATCATAATTTTATATTATGCTACTAAACTGCTTTTTGTTATTTTCATCCAATTTGTGTCTTACCACTTTAAAATGTGCGCTGTGTGTTACTACTATGCAACTTAATCTTTAGCACATTATCCTCAAGATTTAAACACAATATATGCTCTCTTAATTTTGATTATAGCTTCTGTGACATTTATACTTACTTTCCCTTTTTTCTATGCTGATAAGTTAAAAGTGCCCCCAAGCATTTTGCAGTTTATGTCTGTGTGTTTGTTTCCATGGAATTACACATCTTGTGTTGCAAGGAAATATATTTATCTGGAGACTTAATATTTAGTAGTCTGGTTTTGTTTATTCTTTTTGTCTTGCAGATATCAATAAAAACAAATCATACTGTTTCCCTTTTCCATTTAGAAAAAAAAAAAAAAGTAATTCCCTTGCTGTTAATGAACATTAATAGTGGTGATTTCAGTCTCTCAATTTAATAGTCACCTCCTGTGTTTACAACTCTTTCTTCACAGAAGAAGGGCACAAAGAATCTCACATAGGGAGAGCTTATAACAGATTGCCCCTTCACTAATGGGGGCTCTAGATATATGACTGAAACATTTACATCAGAAATGGATTGCCTAGACCTAAATTTTTCCCACATCAAAGCCTGAGGGTGACCAGATCAATTTACAAATATATGTTCCTTCTTTCATTTCCTTACTGTGTCACCATCATGTGAAACTTTTAAGGGGTCAGATCAGAAATAATTAGGAAATTCTTATTTATAATGGAGTATAGAAAAAAAAAAAAAAAAAAAAAAAAAAAAAAAAAAAAAAAAAAAAAAAAAGAAAGAGAAAAAGAAAAAAAATAGGGAAGAACTTTC